>CM077643.1:410875706-410931750 GCA_039707465.1 Rhabdophis nuchalis
TACCACTTCACAGTGCTTTTACAGCCCTCTCTAAGCAGTTTACGGAGTCAGCCTCTTGCCCCCAACAATCTGGGTCCTCATTTGACCCACCTCGGAAGGACGGAGGGCTGAGTCAACTTTGAGCCTGGTGAGAATTGAGCTGCCAAATGGCAGGGAGCCGGCAGTCACCAGAAGTAGCCTGCAGTACTAACCACTGTGCCACTGTGCTCTTTCTTTCTGAAAAGAAAGGAAGGAAGGAGAGGGAGGGAGGGAGGAAGGAAGGAAGGAGGGAGGGAGAAAGAGAAATAGCCCTTAGACTTATATACCACTTTCCAGCCCTCTCTAAGCAGGTTAGAGTCAGCCTCTTGCCCCCCAACAATCTGGATCCTCATTTGATCAACCTTGGAAGGATGGAGTCTACCTTGAGCCTGATGGGATTTGAACTGCCAAATTGCAGGCAACAGAAATGCATAGAGGAAGGGAAGGAAGGGGAAAAGATGAGAAGGAAGAGAAGGAAGGGAGGGAGGAAAGACATAGAAATGGGAAGGGAAGAAAAAGGAAAAATATGAGGATAGAGGGAGCGGGAGGGAGGATATAAAAAGATGAAGGGAAGGGGGAAAAGATGAGAAGGAAGAGAAGGGAGGGAGGGGACATAAGGAGAAGAAGGGAAAAAAGGAAAAGATGAGAAGGAAAGGGGGAAGGGAAAAGGAAGGATGGAAAAGAGAAAGAAGGAAGGAGAATGGAGGGAGGGAGAGATAAGGGAAGAAAGGAAGAGATGAGAAGGAAGGGGGAGTTGGAGGAACAGAGGAGGGGAGGGAAAAAGGAAGGGAAAGATGAGAAGGGAGGGCGGAGGGGAAAAGGAAGAATGGAAAATTTCATTCTAATTTTAGTACAATGACAATAAAGATTATTATTATTATTATTATTAAAAGAAAGATGAGAAAGGAAAGAAGGAAGATGCAGGCATAGCAAAACTGAACAAGAGGCAAGTTCAAAACTAAAATAATAACAAAATAAAACTAGCAAAGCAGAAATAACAAATACCAATTAAAAAAATAATAAAGAAACAAAATGCAATAATGAAATAAAGTAATATAAAAGAATAAAGAAACGAACGGATGAACAACGAAGCAACGGATGGGCTCCCTGGGCCGCCTTCGGCCGTCCCTCCCCTTGGGCTGCCATCTTTTCAAATCCAGCCAGCCCGCCGACCTTCCTTCGCCTCTCCCGCCCCGCCTGAGTTTCCCAGCGGCCGAAGCGGGGCGCAGAAGCCGCTCGCGTTCCCACAACCGCCCGCCAACTCTGAACCCGGAAATCTTTTTTGCAGGCAACCTTTCTTCAGGGAAGCCCTTGAACCACGAGAGGAAGTCCACTTTGACGCCGACGCAAAGGGAGAGCGTCCCGGCCAAATCGCCGGTCCCGGGGGTCGACCCCGGGCTCCCGCACAGCCCCTTCGACCCCCACCACCGAGGGGCAGCCCCCGAGGTTTACAGGAGCCACCTCTCGCCTCACCTGGACCCGGCCATGCAGTTCCACCGAGCCTTGGATCCCAGTACGTACCATTTTTTTATGATGATGATGATTTTGGCTTTCCTGTAGGTGGGTCCTCGCCTTAACGACCGCAATTGAGCCCCAGATTTCCACTGCTAAACGAGACGGTCGTGAAGTCTTGCTCCACTGATAGATCTTTTTTGGGCCCCGTTGCTAAGCGAATCACCGCGGACATTAAGTTAGAAACACCGTCATTAAGTGAACCTGGCTGCCCCCTTGACTGCTCGTCAGGAGATCGCTAAAGGGGATCGCATGACCCCCCCAGGACACTGACCGTCATAACTGTGAGTTGGTTGCCACGCATCCAAATGTAAATCCCTCGACCGCGAGGATGCCGCAACCGTCATAAATTGTGAACGATAGCCCTAAGTCCCTTTTTTCAGTGCTGTTGTAACTTCAAATGGTCACTGAATGAACGGTTGTAAGTCAAGGATTACCTGGAAAGAATAACCAAGTTGGAAGGGACCTTGGAGGTCTTCTAGTCCAACCCTCCCTGCTCAAGTAGGAAGACCAGGAAAAAATCTTGGACTTAGTTGAATAAATCCCTTTCCTCCGTCCCGTTGTAACTTCAAACAGTCACTAAATGAACGGTTGCAAGTTGAGGAATACCTGTAATATAAGCAATATTGCTTTTTTCATGCCTTGCCTGGTACCTGGTGGTCTCCACATAAGGTCTTCTGCTCTTCTTCACCCAGCGACCGCCTACATGTTCCAGCGGCAGCTCTCGCCCACGCCGGGCTACCCCAGCCAGTACCAGCTTTACGCCATGGAGAACACGCGGCAGACCATCCTGAACGACTACATCACGTCGCAGCAGATGCAGGTCAACCTGCGTCCGGACCTTGCGCGAGGACTGTCCCCGCGAGAGCAGACCTTGGCGCTCCCCTACGCGGGGGCCAGAGGTAGGTTTCCTTGGCTCAGGAGCAGCCTTCTGCCATCCAGGTGAATCTAGAACAGGGGTGTCAAACTCAAGGCCCACGGGCCGCAGGGTGCTTTAGATGTAGCCTGTTAGCACTCTGGGTTCAGAACCAGTGTTACAACTCTGGTCCCGTAACCAGTGTTAGGGGTAACAAACACCCCGTTTGAAAATAAATGCTGAATAGTGTAACACACCGGACAGTAAAGAGATACGTTGCTTTAACCACACACAAACTCTAAAACAGTGATAGTAAGAAAATAAATAGTCTTTACTCTGTAGCAACTAAAATACTTCTTCCGACCAGTGATACTAACTTCTCAAACAATTTATTTATTTATTTTATTTTATTAAATTTATACCCCGCCCTTCTCCTTGTTAGGACCCAGGGCGGCGCACAGGCATTATATAAAACCATAAATACAATATACATCAATTAAAAATATATTAAATTAATTCACCCGTGCTAAAACCCGTTATTAAAACCGTAACCAAATTATAATTTATATTTAAAAGTCAGACGCGGGGGGCTATCCTAGGCTGGCTTGTTGGAATAAGTACGTCTTAAGACGTTGGCGGAAGAGGCGGAGGTCCGAGGTAGTGCGAAGGTCGGGGGGTAGGTCGTTCCAGAGGGCCGGGCCCGCCACAGAGAAGGCTCTTCCCCTGGGTGTCGCCAGCCGGCATTGCCCGGCCGACGGCACCCGGAGTAGGCCCGCTCTGTGGGAGCGGACCGGACGAAGGGATGTATGGGGCAGGAGGCGGTCTCGTATATAGCTAGGCCCCGAGCCATGGAGCGATTTAAAGATGGTGGTCAACACCTTGAAGCGCACTTGAAAGGCCACAGGCAGCCAGTGCAGCTCGCGCAGGAGAGGTGTTACGTGGGCTTGCCTTGAGGCACCCATAACCACCCGCACGGCCGCATTCTGCACTAACTGCAGCTTTCGAGTGCACCTCAAGGGGAGCCCCATGTAGAGAGCGTTACAGTAATCCAGCCGAGATGTCACGAGCGCTTGAGTGACTGTGCGAAGGGCCTCCCGGTCTAGTAAGGGGCGCAACTGGCGTATCAGGCGAACCTGATAGAACGCCCCCCTGGCCACGGCCGCCACATGGTCCTCCATGGACAGCCGGGAATCCAGGAGGACGCCCAAGTTGCGCGCCCTCTCCACGGGGGCAAGATGTTCGCCCCCAATGGCCAGTGTTGGATTTATCTGGCTAAACCGGGGTGCCGGAAACCACAGCCACTCGGTCTTGGACGGGTTGAGTTTGAGTTTGTTACTACCCATCCAGACCCGTACGGCCTCCAGACACCGGGACAGCACCTCGACAGCATCGTTGGGGTGGTTTGGGGTGGATATGTACAGCTGAGGAATGGTGAAGGAATGACAGTCCTTCACCAAAACACAGAGTTATCTTACAGTGATGCAAAACAAATACTTCTTCTTTCTTCAGTCTTCAGCTTCAGCTCCTCAGCGGCAAACAGTAAACACAGGAATCAAAAGGAATCGAAAAGGGGATGAACTGTGTTTCTGAGCTTCCTTTTATGGTAGAGCTGAGAAGCACAGCCAATCAGAATCCAACATAGTTCTTAAAGCTACATATACTCTCTAGGAATACTGGCTCATATATATTGTCAACCCAATATAAGGATGAATATCCTAACATAGCCCATGGGGCCACCTGGGAAACAGAGAAGGTCTGGCCCACGGTGACTCTACCAGCAAAACTGGACTCCTGATCTCCGTTTTCGGCTGGGACCGGCATCCTGCAACCCTCTGCTAGCGAAAATGGAGATAATAATAAAGTTCTTATTGGAATTTTAGTAGCAAGTCATAAGAAGAATTATAAAAGTAAAAATAGGACTTTAGTCCAAGCCTCAAAAAATAGAGTAACAAAAAAACAGAAGAAGAAGAAATAATCTGTTCACTTTAATGGGGGGGGGGGGGGGGGAACCCTGTTGCAGGCGTTTCAATCCACAATTACAAGGAAAAAGAAAAAAAACAACTTTCCAGATAAGTCCAAAGTAGGATAATTAAGCCGACTCACCCCCCCTGGCGCATGCACCACCTGTTCCCCCGCTCCCCCTCTATGGCGGCTGAGCCATGGCCACCGGTCCGCGGAATTTTTTTAACATGAAACCGGTCCCTGGTGCCAAAAAGGTTGGGGACCCCTGGCTTAAAGGATTTAGTTTTACTTTAAAAAAAAAAAAAAGTTTCTTTCGGCAGAGTATCTCAAAAAGAAAAAATACCTTTCCAGGTGGACTCGCTTTCTCTTTCAGCTTCCTTCCAGAGCCGCCCCATCTTCGTCAGCCTGGGGCTGCCTGTTTGCCACCTAATAGAAGTGCTCCCCTTGGGTCAAACAGGGACTTTGCGGTGTCCCTGTGACCAGCAAGGCTTCGTCTTCCTAGTCGCCGTCCCTCCGAGACGGTTTAGGTCCAAATGGACCGATCAGCGGCAAAAGTGTCAACGGAGGTCTCGGATCATCGAGACCTCACGTTGTATTGACGCGACGCTGACTCCTCCTCTCGGGAACCTGTTTTCGCTGGCAGAGCTCTTGGGCCACTACTGGTGCCCCTGACATGAGCGACGTCAAACTGGCCACACACCCCCTGCCCCCCCCAAGGTCAAACGCAACCCTGATGCGGCCCTCTAAGAAATTGAGTTGGACACCCCTGATCTACAACAGTGTTGGTAGGGCCCTTGCTAGAATTCTCTATCCCAAAGGGCCACAACCTGTGGGCCGCAGCTCTCTATCGGGCCGTAGCCTAATTGCAACCGGGCCGCATGAGTTGCTGTCTGGGGATGTGCATTGGAGTGTGGACATGGTCCCACTCGCACTGTCAGAGTTCCAAATAGCATCCGAAAGTAAATCAGAGTCCGAGGCAAAGGATTCCTCCAAGTTCCCATTGATGAAGAGAGCCATGTTGGCACATCTGGGGAAACCCGAATCTGAAAGCTTCCCGGTTTTCCCCACCCAGTTGAAAGGTCAAGATCTTGCCCCCACCACACCCACAAGCCCATCCCATGGCCCCATCTCTCACTGCCACTCTGGCAGCTTCCACCCATCCAGTTCCAGTCAGGTGCAGAGACAAAGGATTGTTAGGACTATAATTCTAGTGTTGGGTTGGCAATATATATAAGCCATGATTGCAAATGGTCTCTGTTACTTTAAATACTATAGTGAAATGTAATTGGCTTCTGCTTCCTAACTTAGCCATCAGAGGGAGCTGGAATCACAGTTAGATGCTGATCTTTGAATGGAGACACTGTGATGTCGGGTTAGGTCAGCAGAGCAAGGAGGATCGTGGATTAAGCAACTGTAAGCTAACTGTTTGAGTTAAAGACTGTAATTTGATTCAGGACTGACTATCACTGTTTGGGAAGACGTAGTTTCTTTTTCCACCACAAGTAAAGTCTACTTGCTTTTACCATCAGTGTCTGTGGCTATTAGTGTAACTTCTAGCAACGTATCTCTTTCTGCAAATTCCGTTGCACAACTCTCTGTCTCCTAAAGGAGATATCCCCAACAAGGATGACCTTGGCTTTCTAGAAAGAAGGTTGTTATGGCTACCTATCATCTAACTTCCCACAATAGAAAATGCAGAGCAGAAGAATAGAAAGCGTGGCAGGCCAAAGACCCAAAAGGAAAGATGGCTGCAGGCCTTGGCTTTCTAGAAAGAATGTTGTTATGGCTACCTATCATCTACCTCCATACAATCCCTACCTCCCATTTTCCCACCCTACAAAATGCATAGCGGAAGAATAGAATGTGGGGCAGGCCAAAGACCCACAAAAAAAGATGGCTGCAGGCCTTGGCTTTCTAGAAAGAATGTTGTTATGGCTACCTATCATCTAACTTCCCACAATAGAAAATGCAGAGCAGGAATAGAATGTGGGGCAGGCCAAAGACCCAAAAGGAAAGATGGCTGCAGGCCTTGGCTTTCTAGAAAGAATGTTGTTATGACTACCTATCATCTAACTCCGTACAATTCCACCCTCCCATTTCCCCACAATAGAAAAGGCATAGTAGAATAATAGAAAGTGTGGCAGGCCAAAGATCCACAAGGAAAGATGGCTACAAGCCGGTTGCAGCTTGACTCACATGAGCATCGTCGCGGGAAGTTGTGGCCTGATTCGCAGCCCTTTTTGCTTTTCCTTTGGTCTTAATCCGTGTTGGCTTTCATTCCCTCCCTCTTTCGACCAGGAATCATCGATCTGAACAGCATGGCGCCCACCATCTTGGTGCCGCACCCCGGGGGGCCAAGCACGCCCCCGATGGAGAGGATTACCTACATTCCGGGCACTCAGCTGGCATTCCCCACCAGGCCTTACAACCCACCTTCCATGTCTCCAGGTAAGGGTCAGAAGGAGGGCCCTGAACGGTGCTTCACCTCAGCTGCCAATGAGACAGGGAAGGAGGGAGAGAGGGAGCGAAGGAGAGAGAGATGGAGAAAGAGAGAATAATGCTGAGATAGATAGACAGACAGACAGACAGACAATGAAGAGATAGAGAGAGAGAAGAGGTGGGGAGAGGGAAGGAGAGAGGTAGGTAGGTTAGGTAGATAGGGAGAGGGAGGGAGAGAGAGACATAGGTAGATAGATAGAGGAGAGAGAGATGGATGGGTGGGTGGATGTAGGTAGGATGGTAGGTAGGTAGGTAGATAAGAGATTAGATAGATAGATAGATAGATAGATAGATAGATAGATAGATAGATAGATAGATAGATAGATAGATAGATAGATAGATAGATACATACATAGATACATAGATACATAGATAGATAGATAGATAGATAGATAGATACATACATAGATACATAGATACATAGATACATAGATACATAGATACATTGTGACACAACATATAGATACATAGATAGATACATAGATAATGATGAGAGATATAGTTTTTGGATAGATAATGAGAGAGAGAGAGTGAGAGAGAATGATAGATACATAGATAATGATGAGATAGATAGATATAGATGTTAGATAGATAATGATGAGATAGATAATTGATAGACAGACATTGATTGAATGAGAGAAATATGATAGGTGATAGATAAATAGAAAGACAAGCAGACCGACATTGAGAAATATGATAGGAGAAAGAGAGAGAGAGAGAGAGAGAGGTAAATAGATAGATAGAGGATAGAGAGAGAGATGGATGGATGTAGGTAGGATGATAGGTAGGTAGGTAATGATGAGGCAGCTAGATATAGATGTTAGATAATGATGAGAGATAGATAGATGATAGATAGATAGATAGATAGATAGATAGATAGATAGATAGATAGATAGATAGACAGACATTGATTGAATGAGAGAAATATGATAGGTGATAGATAAATAGAAAAACAGACAGACCGACATTGAGAAATATGACAGGAGAGAGAAAGAGAGAGAGGTGTGTGTGTCTCACTTAACAACATAAATTTTGGGGCTCAATTGTGGTCGTAAATTGAGGACTGTTGGTATTATAGGGAGCCCTCTACTTATGACCGATCACTTAGCAAAAATCTGAAGTTGCAATAGACCCTGAAAAAATGTGGAGGCATTCCTTGACTTAACCATCATTCGTTCTCTGACCGTTCAAAGATGCAACAGCAGTGGGAAAAAAGTGATTTCTGACCGTTTTTCACACTTAACAAACATTGCAGCATCCCCTCGGTCATGTGACCAAAATCCAGACAAGCTTGGCAACTGATTCATATTTACGACGGTTGCAGAGTGCCAGAGTCACATGATCCCCTTTTGTGACCTTCTAACAGGCAAAATCAAGTGGGGAGGCCAGATTCACTTTAACGACCGGGTTGCTAACTTTAACAACTGAAGAGTTTCACTTAGCAACCATGGCAAGCAAGGTCTTAAAGCAGGGCAAAGCTCACTGAACTGCTGTCTCGCTTAGCGACATAAATGTTGGGCTCCTTCACGGTCGTATGTCGAGGACTACCCGCAATCTATCTGCTCCCTTCCTCTAAAGCCCTTTCTCGCCTCTTTCGCGCCGCAGGACACCCGTCTCACTTACCGGCGTCCGTGGTCGCCAGTGCGGAGAGGGAGAAAGAGCGGGAGCGCGAACGGGAGCGGGAGAGAATCTCCTCCACTCCCACGGATCTCTACCTTCGGCCAGGTAGGCTCCGGTTTCAGTCTTTGAGCTCCCTCACTTCCTTTAGGATGGAATCGAAATTCTTTTTACTGGCCCAGTGTGATTGGACACACAACGAAGTTGTCTCCGGGGCAGAAGCTCTCAGTGTGCATGCAAGCAACAACCGATAAACCACGATTGTCATTGTAAATTGCGAGACCGTGTCCTACCCCATACATCCCTTCGTCCGATTCGCTCGCACAGAGAGGGACTTCTCCGGGTGCCGTCTGCCGGGCAATGCCGGTTGGCGACCCCCAGGGGAAGGGCCTTCTCTGTGGTGGGCCCAACCCTTTGGAAGGACCTACCCCCCCGACCTCCGGACCACCACGGACCTCCGCCTCTTCCGCCAACGGTTGAAGACCTATTTTTTTCATCTAGCCGGCCTAGCCTATTTATTTTATTTATTTTAATTCGATTTATATCCCGCCCTTCTCCACGAGGGACCCAGGGCGGCGCACAGGAATTTAAAACATATAAAACAAAATATACAAAATTTAAAAGCATATTAAATTAAACAATCCTATGCTAAAACCAAATTAAAACCCCAATTTAAAACTATCTAAAATAGCCCCAGCGGGAGGTTAGGCTAGGCCGGCTTGCTGGAAAAGA
This sequence comes from Rhabdophis nuchalis, assembly GCA_039707465.1. Taxonomy (NCBI): domain Eukaryota; kingdom Metazoa; phylum Chordata; class Lepidosauria; order Squamata; family Natricidae; genus Rhabdophis; species Rhabdophis nuchalis. Next base: position 410,884,903 of record CM077643.1, read on the forward strand.
TGTGTCTTTAGACACTGGCGGAAGAGGCGGAGGTCGGAGATGGTGCGAAGTTCAGGGGGAAGGTCGTTCCAAAGGGCAAGGCCCGCCACAGAGAAGGCTCTTCCCCTGGGTGTCACCAGACGGCATTGCCCGGCTGATGGCACCCTGAGAAGGCCCCGAGACCACCACCACAGACTGAATTTTAAATTGCTCCAAATTGATTTTAATTAGTGGGTAACTTTTAGGGAATGTTTTAGCACAGGACACTTTAATGTAATCTGATTTTATTATTTGTAGTCTTATTTATTGTATGTTTGCTTTTACTTCTGTGTTGTATTACTGTTTTTTAACCTCCTGTGCCTTTTTTAACTGCCCCGAGTCCCCTCGGGGAGATAGGCGTGGTATAAAAATCAAATAAATATAAATATATAAAATATAATATATAAAATGCGGCCGCGCAGGCAGTTATGGGAACCTCTAGATTTGCCCATGTAACACCGCTCCTGCGCGAGCTGCACTGGCTGCCTGTTGTCTTTTGGGTGCGCTTCAAGGTGTTGATTATCATCTTTAAAGCGCTCCATGGCTCGGGACCTAGCTATCTGCGGGATCGGATCCTGCCCCATACATCCCTTCGGCCGATTCGCTCCCACAGAGAGGGACTTCTCCGGATGCCGTCCACTAGGCTATGCCAGCGGGCGACGCCCAGGGGAAGGGCCTTCTCTGTGGTGGGCCCGACCCTCTGGAACGACCTTCCCCCTGAAATTAGAACAACTACGGACCTCCGCTCCTTCCGTCAAAAACTAAAAACTCACTTCTTCTGCCTGGCCGGCTTGGCTTAATCGACCCATTTACCTCAAGCTGAATATTCAAACTGTTTTATTAGGGATTTTTAGGGGTATTAGTTTTAGATAGTCTGGGATTTTAGCGCAGGGTCTAGGTTTAATTCATTTTAAATTGTATTATAATGTTTGTTGTTTTATAGATGTATTTTTAAATTCCCTGTGCACCGCCTCGAGTCCCTTCGGGGAGAGAGAGCGGTTTACAAATTAAATTATTATTATTATTATTATTAAAACACGATCATCATAATCAGATTTAGCATTAGAAAATTAGAAAACATTGGAATGTTCGGGAACGGGCTTCTAGTTTGCGCGTTGGGCCGTGTTTTGCGCCTCCGGGAGGGCGGGGCAGGCTGGGTTAGCCCTCCCGAGGCTCCTAGAAAGCCTCTGCCGCCTGAAAAATGGGTCCATCGCAGGCCAAAAGCAAGTGAGGGGAGGGGGTCATGCGCATAGCATTATGGGTGTGGGCACGCCCGCGCACGAACCCCGCCCCTCCCCTTATCCTGCTTTTGGCACGCGATCTGAAAAAGGTTAGCCGTCACTGCACTTTGGGGGGAGGGTTTATACTCAAAGGTAGAGGTTCCCCTTGCACATAAATGTTGTCGTTCCTGACTCTAGGGGGCGGTGCTTGTTAGGGAAATCCCCGTTAGGAGACCAAAAGGGCGTAGCGAAATGTAGCGAGAGAGATGTTGCTGAACCCCCACGCTCGCAGTCCCAGAACACTTGAGTTGTTAAAAACAAAGAGATGTTTACTCTCGTAGCAAAATAAAGCGATAGAAACTTCTTCCTAAACAAGCGAGAAGTAGTCCTGAACCATATAAACAGTCTAGCATTCGAAGTTGGCTAACAGTTGCACAACTCACAATTCTCCATGCTGATCAGTACCCGACATACCCAACAGCCATCATCTAAGGATCAGCATCTAACAGGGATTCCCGCTCCCTCTTATGGACAATTGAGGAAACAGCAGCCGATCACATTTCACTGCGGTAGTTAAAGTGACAGATACAGTATTGCAATCGTGGTTTATATATTGCCAACCCAGCGTTCGGATTACATTCCTAACGGTGCTCATCTCAAAGCAAAAAAAAACAAAAACCCAGCTGGGGCTTATTTTCGGGGTAGGTCGGTCGTATTTTCGGGGACAGACGGTGTCTGCTGACTCAGTTTTCACGCGCTCTTCCCAAGGCGCCGAGCCGCCCGGGAAAGGAGGCGGCCACGGCTACGTCCGCTCGCCGTCGCCCTCCGTCCGGAGCCAGGAGTCCATCCTCCAGCAGCGACCCAGCATCTTCCAGGGCGCCAACGGGACGAGCGTCATCAGCCCGCTGGATCCGGCCGCCCAGCTGCGCATCATGTACGTCTCCTTTTGCGTTCTGGGCTTTCCGCCTGGGTGGCGCGTGGTTTTCCTGGCCACTGGGAGGGTCTCCTGGGGATCGGGGGGGTGGGATTGGGGAAGGGCTGCAGGTTGTTCCTCGACCTCCTCCCCTCTCTCTCTTTTTCTCCTTCCCTCTCTCCCTCCATTCCTCTTTTCATCCTTCCCTCCCTCCCTCCCTCCCTCCTTCCTTCCCTCCTCTTTTTCTTTTCACCCCTTTCCATTCCTCTTTTCTCCTTTTTTTCTTCCTCCCTCCCTCTCCCACTTTTTCTCCTTCTTTTCTTCCTTCCGCCCTCCCTACCTCTTTTTATCTTTCTTCCTTCCTTGTTTTATCCTTCCTTCCCTTCTTCTCTTTTTCTTCCTTCCTCCCGCTTTTTCTTTCTTTCTTTTTCCTCTTTCCTTCCACCCTCCCTCTTTTCTCCCTCTCCCATTCTTGTTTCTCTTTCCTTCCCTCCCGCTTTTTCTTACTTCCTTCCCTCTTTCCTTCCTTCCTTCCACCCTCCCTCTTTTCTCCTTCTCCCTTTCTTGTTTCTCTTTCCTTCCTTCCTTCCCTCTTCCTTCCTTCCCTGATTCCCTCTTTCCTTCCTTCCTTCCCTCCCTCCCCATTTTTCTTCCTTCCTTCCTTCCACCCTCCCTCTTTTCTCCTTCTCCCTTTCTTGTTTCTCTTTCCTTCCTTCCCTCTTCCTTCCTTCCCTGATTCCCTCTTTCCTTTCTTTCTTCCTTCCCTCCCTCTTTTTCTTCCTTCCTTCCTACCACCCTCCCTCTTTTCTCCTTCTCCCTTTCTTGTTTCTCTTTCCTTCCTTCCTTCCCTCTTCCTTCCTTCCCTGATTCCCTCTTTCCTTCCTTCCTTCCTTCCTTCCTTCCTTCCCTCTTTCCTTCCTTCCTTCCTTCCACCCTCCCTCTTTTCTCCTTCTCCCTTTCTTGTTTCTCTTTCCTTCCTTCCCTCTTCCTTCCTTCCCTGCTTCCCTCTTTCCTTCCTTCCTTCCCTCCTTCCCTCTTTCCTTCCTTTCTTCCACCCTCCCTCTTTTCTCCTTTCCCTTTCCTGTTTCTCTTTCCTTCCTTCCCTCCCTCTTCCTTCCTTCCCTGCTTCCCTCTTTCCTTCCTTTCCTCCCTCCCTCTTTTTCTTCCTTCCTTCCTTCCACCCTCCCTCTTTTCTCCTTCTCCCTTTCTTGTTTCTCTTTCCTTCCTTCCTCTTCCTTCCTTCCCTGATTCCCTCCTTCCTTCCTTTCTTCCTTCCATCCCTCCCTCTTTTTCTTCCTTCCTTCCTTCCTTCCTTCCTTCCTTCCTTCCTTCCTTCCTTCCTTCCTTCCTTCCTTCCTTCCTCCCTTCCCTCCCTCCCTCCCTCCCTCCCTCCCTCCCTCCCTCCCTCCCTCCCTCCCTCCCTGACTCCTAACCCTGAATTTAAATTTAACAACCACTGTAGACCAGTTGTCTGTTAAGACCCAACCCTCCCTGGACCTTTTCCCCAGAAGGGACCTGACGGGTGTCTCATCGGACCTGCTCAAGCCACCCCCCCCCTTTGTCCTCCTCCCCGGCCTCTGCCTCAACCTCCCTCTTCGCGGTTGTACAAACACCAAACACCTCGGACAAAATGGACAATCCTGGAAAACGTCTCTCTCTCTCTGTGTGTGTTTTCTCCCTTCTCTCCATCCTCCTTTCCTTCCGCCAACAGGCAGCTGCCCCCCGGCGCTCCCTCCATCACCCAAGGCCTCCCGTCCTCCCGCTACAGCACTGCCGCCGACGCGCTTGCCGCTCTGGTGGACGCCGCTGCCTCCGCCCCGCAGATGGAAGTGGCCAAGTCGAAGGAAGGCAAGCACGACGGCGGCCGGATAGAGGAGAACCCGGGGCGCAGGTCCTCGGTGGTCACCGAGCAGCCGCTGCCGCCACCGCTGCCGATGGAGCAGAAGGCGCTGGACGGGGAGAAGCGGGGCACCTCGGGCCCTTACGCCTCCTCGGCTTCGGCGGCTTTCTCGGCCAGCAAATCCCAGAACTTGCCAGCTTCGGCCGTCTACTCCGAAGCCGGGAAAGACAAAGGGCCGCCCTCCATCTCGAAGTACGAGGAGGAGCTGCGCACGCGCGGCAAGACCACCATCACCGCCGCCAATTTCATCGACGTGATCATCACGCGGCAGATCGCCTCCGACAAAGACGCCCGCGACCGCAGCTCCCAGAGCTCGGATTCGTCCGGAAGCCGTACGTCGCTTTCCCTCCACCGGCTGGGTGGTGGTGGTGGGGTTTTTTGGGTGGGGGGAAAGGGAGGGTGTTTCCCACCTGGGTGGACAGTGGGACGATTAGGGAATGGAGTACAAATCGTCCTCGACTTATGGCAGTTCATTTAGTGACCGAATTTACAACAGCCCTGAAAAAAGGAATGAGGACTGTTTTTCACACTTACGACCGTTTCAGCATCCCTATAAGTCATGTGATCAAAGTTCAGATGCTGGGGAACTGGCTCATACTTATGACGGTTGCAGTGTTCCAGGGTCATGTGATCCACTTTTGTGACCTTTTAAATAGTAAATTAGCTAGAATTCTGGGAATGGAAGCCGACCCCTCTTAAAGCATTCTGACTGGGGGATTCTGGGAGTGGAAGTCCTCCCCTCTTAAAGCATTCTGGCTGGGACATTCTGGGAGTGGAAGCCCTCCCCTCTTAAAGCAGGCTGGCTGGGGAATCTGGGAGTGGAAGCCCTCCCCTCTTAAAGCAGGATGGCTGGGGGATTCTGGGAATGGAAGCCCTCCCCTCTTAAAGCATTCTGGCTGGGGGATTCTGGGAGTGGAAGTCCTCCCCTCTTAAAGCATTCTGGCTGGGGGATTCTGGGAGTGGAAGCCCTCCCCTCTTAAAGCAGGCTGGCTGGGGGATTCTGGGAGTGGAAGTCCTCCCCTCTTAAAGCAGGCCGGCTGGGGGATTCTGGGAGTGGAAGCCCTCCCCTCTTAAAGCAGGCTGGCTGGGGGATTCTGGGAGTGGAAGCCCTTCCCTCTTAAAGCATGGATGGCTGGGAGATTCTGGGAGTGGAAGCCCTCCCCTCTTAAAGCATTGTGGCTGGGGGATTCTGGGAGTGGAAGTCCTCCCCTCTTAAAGCATTCTGGCTGGGGGATTCTGGGAGTGGAAGCCCCCTCTTAAAGCATGGCTGGCTGGGGGATTCTGGGAGTGGAAGTCCTCCCCTCTTAAAGCAGGCTGGCTGGGGGATTCTGGGAGTGGAAGTCATCCCCTCTTAAAGCATTCTGGCTGGGGGATTCTGGGAGTGGAAGCCCTCCCCTCTTAAAGCAGGCTGGCTGGGGGATTCTGGGAGTGGAAGCCCTCCCCTCTTAAAGCATTCTGGCTGGAGGATTCTGGGAGTGGAAGCCCCCTCTTAAAGCATGGCTGGCTGGGGGATTCTGGGAGTGGAAGCCCTCCCCTCTTAAAGCCTTCTGGCTGGGGAATTCTGGGAGTGGAAGTCCTCCCCTCTTAAAGCATTGCTGGCTGGGGGATTCTGGCAGTGGAAGCCCTCCCCTCTTAAAGCAGGCTGGCTGAGGGATTCTGGGAGTGGAAGCCCTCCCCTCTTAAAGCAGGCTGGCTGGGGGATTCTGGGAGTGGAAGCCCTCCCCTCTCAAAGGCTGGCTGGGGGATTCTGGGAGTCAAAATTTGTACCGGTTAAAATTCCTAAAGTGGAGAAACCAAATTCTTTGAGACCTTCCAGGTCAAGGGGTCTGTTCCGGAATCCTGCCGTTTCCCGGAATGAGAAGCGGCATAATAACCTCCTTCTAAATCGCTATCATCTTCCTCCTCCCCAGTATCCTCGTCTTCGCACCGCTACGAGCCCTCGAGGGACGCGATCGAGGTGATCAGCCCCGCCAACTCCCCTGCCCCGGCTCAGGAGAAGATGCCCCCTTACCAGCAGGAACCCCCCAAAATGAACCCAGGAGAAAGTAAGTTTTCCTCGGAGGGAGAATTTAGCGCTTCCACACCCCTCCCACTTGCAAAATTGGGCTGTCCAGATTTAGAACCTAGAAATTCCAGGGTTGGAAGGGATCTGCGAGGTCTTCTAGTCCAACCCCCCTACTCCAGACTGGAAACTTTGATACCATCCCAGACAAAGGGTTCCCCATGAATTTCTCTTTAAGATTTGAGACCAAGCTAGTTCCAAGAAATGCCATCTGCTTGGTTCAGGGGTAATGGCATGCTGAGCCATCTCTGTGAGCACCGTTGCCAGCTGCTCTTCTGGTTCTCGGCATGCACATGTGCCCTGGCCAGCTGGTCTTTGCGTGCACCGGCGTGCCAGAAAATGGCTCGAAAAACAGTCCGTTTTTGGGCAGTTTTCAGGCTGTTTTTCAGTCGTTTCTCTGGCCGTTTTTGGGCTGTTTTCAGGTTGTTTTTAAGTTGTTTTTCTGGCCGTTTTTGGCCTGTTTTCAGGTCGTTTCTCAAGCTGTTTTTAAGCTGTTTTGGGGCCAATTTCCGGGCTGTTTTTAGACTGGGTTTGGGGGTATTTTTCAGCCGTTTTCAGGCTGTTTTAAAGTTGTTTTTCTGGCCGTTTTTGGGCTGTTTTCAGGTCATTTCTCAAGCTGTTTTTAAGCTGTTTTGGCGCCATTTTCTAGGCTGGTTTTAGACTGGGTTTGGGGGTATTTTTCGTGCCGTTTTCAGGCTCTTTTTCGGGTTGTTTTTCAGGCCATTTTTGGGGTGGTTTTAGGCCATTTTTCTGGGTTGTTTTTAGGCTGGGTTTTGGACCAATTTCAAGCCATTTTCAAGCCGTTTCCCTGGCCGTTTTTAGGCCGGGTTAGGGGGTATCTTTGGGGCCATTTTCAGGCTGTTTTTAGGCCGTCTTCTGGCCATTTTTCCGGACTGTTTTTAGGTTGTTTTCCAGGCCATTTTTGGACCGGGTTTGGGGGCATTTTGGGGGCCGCTTTCAGGCTGGTTTTGTGACCTTTTTGAGGGGTGTTTTTGGGCGGTTTTAAAGCTGGTTTTGGGCCATTTTCCAGGCTGTTTTTTTAGACTGGGTTTTGAGGTATTTTCCGGGCCGTTTTCATGCTGTTTTTCAGGCCATTTTGGGGTTGTTTTTAGGCTGGGTTTTGGGCCCCTTTCAGGCCGTTTTTAGGCCATTTTCTGGGCCTTTTTAGGCTGTCAGGTCATTTTTCCAAGCTGTTTTCCAGGTTATTATTAGGCCGGTTTTGGGGGCATTTGGGCGGCTGTTTTTAGGCCATTTTTTCTAGGCTGTTTTTAGGTTGTTTTTCAGGCTGTTTTTAGGCTGTTTTTGTGACCATTTTCCAGGCTGGTTTTTTTGGGGTGTTTTAGGCTGGCTTTTGAGCTACTTTCAGTCTGTTTTTAGGCTGTTTTCAGGCTATTTTTCCCCATTATTTTCCCGGCCGTTTTCCAGGCTGTTTTTAGGCAGGCTTGGGGGGCATTTTTGGAGCCATTTTCAGGCTGTTTTTGTGACCGTTTTTCAACTGTTTTGGGGGCGCGTTTTTCGGGTGTTTTTAGGCTTTTGGGGGGGGGATATTTTCAGACTGTTTTTATGCCATTTTCAGGCCATTTTTCCCGGCTATTTTTAGACCGGGTTTAGGGGCATTTGGGGGGCCATTTTCATGCTGTTTTTAGGTCATTTTCTAGGCTGTTGTAGGCCGGTTTTGGGACGTTTTGGGGGGCATTTTTGGGCTGTTTTTGCAGGCCAAAAATGGCATGAAAACAGCCAAAAATACAGGCATGCGCACACCGGCCAGCTGGTCTCCAGTGTCCAATGCACGCCTGTTCCGCTTTAGGCACTGGGTGCCCAAAAGGTTCGCCATCCCTGCCCTGAATCCTCAACTTACGAGCTTTTGTTTAACAACGATTCAAAGTTGCAACCGTCCAGATAGTTCTCAGCTTACAACGGTTTGTTTAGACGTGAGCAGGGGTTCTCCCCCCCCTCCCCCCAAGCTGCTCACCGTGTGCCAATCTCTCTTCCCTTCCCTTCGGGCCACGCAGGAGACTGCGCCCGCCAGTACGAGGGCTCCAGCCATCCTTACAGGCCCGCGCAGGATTCGCCCTCGCCACAGCAACCGCCGTCCCAGCAACCCCAGGCACCCTCCGCACCCCAGACGGCCCCTCCGCCCATCCAGACTCACCGCGTGATCACCTTGGCTGACCACATCTGTGTAAGTTTGCGCTTTGGGGTGTCCGCGAAGAGAGGGCGCCCCATTCTTTGAGGGGGGGGCTCTCGGAGCCTGGTGGTTTCCTTGCAGGGCGTTTCACGACCCAAACAAGGTCATGTCAACAGCGTTAGAAGGGAAGGGGGTGCCAGGGGGGAGGAAGGAGGAGGAGGAGGTAGAAGAGGAACACTGCAGGGTCCTTGGGGGGGTCTCTGAGCCTGGTGGTTTTCTTGCAGACCTTTCATGACCCAACTAAGTTACATCATCAGTGGCAGAAAAGAGAGGAGGAGGGAGGAGGGTTGTGGTGTAAAAAAGAAGAAAGGGAGGAAGAAGAGAAAGAGGAATAAGGGAAAGGAGAGGAGGAAGAGGAGGAGGACTCTAGGGTCCTTGGTGCTCTCTGAGCCTTGTGGGTTTCTTGCAGACGTTTCATGACCCAGCTAGGTAACATCATCAGTGCTAGAAGGGTGTGGCGTTTGCTCTCTGTTTATACAGTATGAAACTGGCTGGCCTTGTCAGTGATGGATGTTAGTGTTCTTGGTAATTAATTAGACTGTTTTAGATAAATGGATAGACAGACAGACAGAGAAACAGACATGCAGAGATGATAAGGCTGACATATAGACAGTTAGATGATGGATGGATGGAGAGAGAGAGAGAGAGATGATAGAGAGATAACAGACAGACAGAAATAAAATATAGGTAGAGAGACGGAGAGACATGATAAGGCAGCCATAGACAGATGATAGATAAGGTAGGTAGATGGATAGATGGATGAATTAGATAGATAGATAGATAGATAGATAGATAGATAGATAGATAGATAGATAGATAGATAGATAGATAGATAGATAGATAGATAGATAGGAAAGAGGTGGATGAGAGAGATAGGAAAGAGATAATGGATGGATAAATATGGATGGATGGATGGATGGATGGATGGATGGATGGATGGATGGATGGATGGATGGATGGATGGATAAATCGATGTAGGTAGATAGATAGGCAGGCAGGCAGGCAGGCAGATAGATAGATAGGAAAGAGGTGGATGAATGGATAGAGGGGGATGGATGGATGGATGGATGGATGGATGGATGGATAGATAGATAGATAGATAGATAGATAGATAGATAGATAGATAGATAGATAGATAGATAGATAGATAGATAGATAGATAGATAGGAAAGAGGTGGATGAGAGAGATAGGAAAGAGATAATGGATGGATAAATATGGATGGATGGATGGATGGATGGATAAATCAATGTAGGTAGATAGATAGGCAGGCAGGCAGGCAGATAGATAGATAGGAAAGAGGTGGATGAATGGATAGAGGGGGATGGATGGATGGATGGATGGATGGATGGATGGATGGATGGATAGATAGATAGATAGATAGATAGATAGATAGATAGATAGATAGATAGATAGATAGATAGATAGATAGATAGATAAGAGGTGGATGGATAGAGGAAGGGAGATAGGAAAGAGATAATGGATGGATAAATAGGGAGGGGTGGTTGGTTGGTTGGATGGATGGATAAAAACATAGATAAAAAGATAGATGAGAAAAAGAGATGGATGAATGGGTAGAGAGAGGGAAGGAAGGAAGGAATAGTTGCTGCTCAGGATTGAACTGTGGCATCCCTGTTGCTCTGTGGTTTCCTGGCAGACGTTTCATTACCCAGCTAGGTAACGCCATCCGTGCTGGAAGGGAAGTGGGGTTGCTCCTTGATGGTTCCTTAGGTAAGATTCCTTTTTTCTGTCCCAGGTTGAGTGATAAACAGAGGCCAACACCCCCCCCCCCCCACCTCCACACTTCCCAGCACTGATGATGTTCCCTAATCTGGTCAAGAAACGTCTGCGAGAGAGCCACTAAGCTCAAAGAGCGGCAAGGACCCTCCCCACGGTTTGACCCCTGAGCTACAACTATTCCTTCTTATTGAGAGCCAGAATAAAACAATTTGCTATTTTAATTTGCCTCGCGATTCTTGCTGGAATTTGGAAAAGGAAAGGAGGCTAACAGGTGATTTTTTTTCCCCTCCTCCTCCTCCTCTTTTTATTGGGATCTGCTCCTTCCTGGCCCAGCAAATCATCACCCAGGATTTTGCCCGCAGCCAGACCTCCAACCAGCCTTCCCTCCCGACTCCCACCAGCACATTCCAGACCTCGGCTCTGACCTCCGTCGCGACAACGAATCGGGCCAAAGCTTCGAACCGCTACAGCCCCGACATCCAGGTGCAAGCCGCCCCCCACCAGCGGCCGGGCTCCCGGATGTCCCCCGAAAACATCTCTGAGAAAAGCAGGGGGAGGTAAGCTTCCCCTTCTCTTCCCTTCTCTCGTTTCCTTCCCTTCTTTTCCTCCCTTATCTCCTTCTTTCATTCTTGTCTCTCGAGTCTAGTTTTCCTATTCTCTTCTTTCTTTCTTTTCCTTCCTTCCTTTTCACCCGCTGACGTCTCTCTCTCTCTCTCTTTCCTCCTTCCCTCCTGTCTCCTTTTTTTTAAATGTCCTTCTGTCATCTTTCTGGTTTTTATTCCCTCCGTCCTTCCTTTCTATTTTCATTCTTCTCTCTTCTTTCCTTCTATTCCTTCCCTTCTTTTCTTCCTTTTCCTTTATAGCTTATTTTCCTTCTCTATTTTCCCTCCCTCCCTCCCTTCCTTCCTTCCTCTTTTTCTCCTTCCTTCCTCCCTCCCTCTTTTTCTCCTTCCTTCCTTCCTTCCTTCCTTCCTTCCTTCCTCTTTTTCTCCTTCCTTCCTTCTTCTCTCGCTCCCTCTTTTGTTCCTTCCTTCCTATTTTCTTCCCTTTTTCCATTCCTTCCTTTCTTCCTTTCCTACTTCCTTCCCTTCCTTCCTTTCTCTATTTCTCGTTCTTTCCTTCCTTCCTCTCTCCCTCTTTTTCCCCTTCCTTCCTCTTTTTCTCCTTCCTTCCTATTTTCTTCCCTTTTTTCCATTCCTTCCTTTCTTCCTTTCCTACTTCCTTCCTCCCTTTCTCTTTTTCTCATTCTTTCCTTCCTTCTTCTCTCCTTCCCCTCCTTCCTATTTTCCTTTCTACTTTTTCATTCCCTCCCTCCCATTCTTTTTTTCTTATATTCCTCCCTTCTTCCCTCTCTCCCTTCCTATTTTCAATTCTTCCCCTTTCCTCCTTTATTCCTTCCTTCTTCCCCGTCCTTCCTTCCTTGTCTCTCATATCTGTTCCTTCTTTCTAATTTCCCTATTTCCCTCCCTCCCTTCCTCTTTCTCTCCTTCCTTCCTTCCTTTCCTTCCTTCCTTCCTTCCTTCCTTCCACCCTAAATAATATGTGGGGTGTTTTTTTGTTGCTTGGTGACCCCCCAAGGCTTGGGAAGTCCCCCGAGAGAAGCCACGGAGTTTCCTCGGAGTCGTACGAGCCGATCTCTCCGCCCCAGGTGCCCGCGGCCCACGAGAAACAAGACAACTTCCTGCTTCTCTCCCAAAGACCGGAACCTTCGGAACAGAGGTACCTGGGGTTTGGGGGATCAATTCACCAGGGGAACTGCTTGCCTCCAGAAATCGATTCAACGCGGGCAGCTTTTGAACAATGGACCGGACAGTGTCGTCCGTCCACCCCTGCGCCCCTACAGGGAGGCCCAATGCGCAGGCGGAGTGCAAGACTTAGGTTTAGGTTTTAGGTTTTATTAGTGTTTTTTTTAATTAATAATTTTTTAATTATTTTACATAAACACAAATACTTTTTTACTTTACTTTACTTTTATTAAATTTCTATCCCGCCCTATCTCTCCCACAAAGGGACTCAGGGCGGCGCACAGGAACTTAAAATCCAAAAGTACAAACAATAAGGCCTAGGTTAGTCTTCCGTTTTTAACTGGGTTTTTAGGGGATTTGTAGTTTAGTTTTAGTATAGTGGGTTTTAGCGCAGGGATAATTTGTTTAATTCTTATTTTAACTTATTTTAACTATTTTCTTATTTTAACTATTTATGTATTTTATATTTGCTTTTTTAACTTCCCTGTGCACCGCTCCGAGTCCCTTTGGGGAGAGGAGGCGGTCCATAAATAAAATTATTATTATTATTATTATTATTTATTATAAAAATCTACAAAATTTAAAACTACAATTAAACAGTTTAACCCGTGCAAAAAGGAGAAAACAATTAATTTAAAACCCAGATCTAGTAAATATGGTTGTAGCAGCTATGCCAGTCCAGCCATATGGAAGAAATAGAGTCCGGCTACCAGCAGCCTTCCAAATAATGCAAACTTCACAGAAAAAAAACATCAAAAAGCCATCTTCCATTACAGGTTACCAATTTTGAAGAATGTATCAATTGATCACAAGTTTCTATAAGTGTCTTCAATAGTTATCACTTATTTTTCATATCAATTGTTACAATTCTTATATCTCAACCCTAGTCTTACTAGTTATTTTAACATCCTTTTATATACAATACAATACAATAGCAGAGTTGGAAGGGACCTTGTAGGTCTTCTAGTCCAGGGGTCTGCAAAGTCGGCTCTTTTAAGACTGGTGGACTTCAACTCCCAGAGTTTTCAATTCTGGGAGTTGAAGTCCACCAGTCTTAAAAGAGCCGACTTTGCAGACCCCTGTTCTAGTCCAACCCCCTGCGTGGGCAGGAACCTTATACCATTTCAGACAAATGGCTATCTAACATCTTCTTAAAGACTTCCAGGGTTGGGGCATTCACAACTTCTGGAGGCAAGCTGTTCCAGAGGTTAGTTGTTCTAACTGTCAGGAAATTTATCCTTAGTTCTAAGTTGCTTCTCTCCTTGATTAGTTTCCACCCATTGCTTCTTGTCCTGCCCCCAGGTGCCTTGGAGAATAGTTTGACTCCCTCTTCTTTGTGGCACCCTCTGAGATATCGGAACACTGCTATCATGTCTCCCCTGGTCCTTCACTTCATCAAACTAGACATACCCAGTTCCTGCAACCGTTCTTCATATGTTTTAGCCTCCAGTCCCCTAATCATCTTGGTTGCTCTTCTCTGCACTCTTTCCAGAGTCTCCACGTCTTTTCTACATCGTGGCGACCAAAACTGTATGCAGTATTCCAAGTGTGGCCTTACCAAGGCACTATACAGTGGCATTAACCCTTCACGTGATCTAGATTCTATCCCTCTGTTGATGCAGCCTAGAACTGTGTTGGCTTTTTTGGCAGCTGCTGCACACTGCTGGCTCATATTTAAATGGTTGTCCACTAAGATTCCAAGATCCCTCTCACAGTTGCTACTATTGAGCAAGGTACCACCTATACTGTACCTGTGCATTTTGTTTTTCTTGCCTAAATGTAGAACCTTACTTTTTTCACAATTGAATTTCATTTGAATTGAATTTTATATTATAATAATATAATATTGAATTTTATATTAATATAATATAAAACAGTCTTGAGTTTTATGAGTTTTAATCACCCTTCGGGGAAAGGGAGCAGTCTATAAATCTAACTAAAGAAAGAAGAGTAGTTATTAACTAATTAATAATTTTTCAGCAACATTCTAAAACTATCTAAGTAATTAATTAATTGTTAATCATCTAAATATAACAATTCCCATTATCAACCAGTATTAACTAGGTTTTATTAGTTTTTATACCGCCCTACTCCCAAAGGACTCAGGGCGGTGTACAGCCAGAGTAAAAACAAATATATAAAAGTTTTAAAAGTTTTAAAAGACATATTAAATAATTTGGCCTAACAATGAAAAAAAACCAACCAACCCTGATTAAAATTAATAAACATTTGTAATTTAAAAATCCTGTTTTATGCCAGCCCGGCTTGTTGGAAGAAAAAAGGTTTTTAGAGCACGGCGGAAGGTGCATAAGTCAGGGCTAGTTCTTTATTCCGGGGGCCATTCGTTCCAGAGGACAGGGGCTCCCACGGAGAAGGCTCTCCCCTGGGTGTCACCAGTCGACATTGTCTAGCCGACGGCACCAGGAGGAGACCCTCTCTAGGGGAGCGTACGGGCCTGCGACAAGGGGGTCGCAGGCATGCGCAGGGAGCAGTGATAACACACGGGTGATGCGCGCACATGCAGGGGGCAGGGCCCCTTGCATTGTGGGTGTGAGCACACACACACACACAGGCTGTCGCACGCTTGCGCATGAATCCGTCGCACGAGGACAAAAGGTTACAATACAATAGAATAGAATAGCAGAGTTGGAAGGGACCTTGGAGGTCATCTAGTCCACCTCCCTGCCTAGGCAGGAAGCCCTATGCCGTTTCAGACAGATGGCTCTCCAACATCTTCTTAAAGACTTGCAGTGTTGGGGCATTCACAACTTCTGGAGGCAAGGAGTTCCACTGATTAATTATTCTGACTGTCAGGAAATTCCTCCTCAGTTCTAAGTTGCTTCTCTCCTTGATTAGTTTCCACCCATTGCTTCTTGTTCTGCCCTCAGGTGCTTTGGAGAATAGTTTGACTCCCTCTTCTTTGGGGCAGCCCCTGAGATGTTGGAAGACTGCTATCATGCTAGAGCAGGGGTTGGACTAGAAGACCTTCAAGGTCCCTTCCAGCTCTATTCTACAATACAATACAATACAATACAATGTCAGAGCTGGAAGGGACCTTGGAGGTCTTCTAGTCCAACCCCCTGCTCTAGCAGGAGACCTTATATCATTTCAGACAAATGGCTCTCCAACATCTTAAAGACTTCCAGTGTTGGGGCATTCACAACTTCTGGTGGCAAGGAGTTCCACTGATTCATTGTTCTAATTTCTCCTTAGTTCCAGGTTGCTTCTCTCCTTGATTAGTTTCCACCCATTGCTTCTTGTCCTGCCCTCAGGTGCCTTGGAGAATAGTTTGACTCCCTCTTCTTTGGGGCAACCTCTGAGATATTGGAAGATGCTCTTCTGTCTCCCCTGGTCCTTCTTTCATTAAACTAAACATACTAGACATTTTTACTAAACTAGACATTATCGAAGTGAGCCCTCGATAACTCTATATCGACTTCTTATCCTTTTTTTCCTCCTTCTGGCATTTAAATTTTCCTCTCTCCTTTTCCCCCCCCCTCTCTGGCTCTTACACAGGACAGAGTCCCGTTCTCCGGGCAGCATCACATACCTGCCGTCCTTCTTCACCAAACTGGAGAACACCTCCCCCATGGTGAAGTCCAAGAAGCAGGAGATCTTCCGCAAGCTGAACTCATGCGGGGGAAACGAATCCGACATGGGTAGGAGATGATTCTGGGGTGTTTATTTTTTTCTTTTGTGGTTGTTTGCTTGCTTTTTCCCCCTGTTCTGTGGGGGTCCTGGGTGCTCCCTCAGCTGGGTTGTCTTCTTGCAGACGTTTCATGACCCAACTAGGGAACGTCATCAGTGCTAGAAGGGAGAGGGTATGCCGAGAGGAAGAGGAGGAAGATGAAGAGGAGGAGGAGGAAGATTGTGGGGTCCTTGGTGTTCTTTGACCTTGGTGGTTTCCTTTCAGACGTTTCATGACCCAACTAGATAACATCATCGGGGCTAGGTGTCAACTTGTAAAGCATTCCCCTGTCTGTTATCAAGTTGACCTGGAGGAAAAGAGGGTGGGGGGAGGAGAATTCCACACATACCATCGGCTGGAGTCGGATCGCAGATTAGTGCGAAATTTTACAACCTGCTGCAGCACCTCATTGGGGAATGTGATTTATGACACGGAGGGGAGGAGAGAAAAGGGGGTAAAGACTTACTTAGTGGCGATAAGGGTGGCCAAACGCGAGTATTGTGCCACCCTTATTGCTTCCGCAGATAACAGCCCTGCCGCCCTGTTTGGGTGACCCGCTCCCTCCTTCAACAGAGGCCGCGGGAAGCCCCTTTGCAGGGTCGAGCAGAGGAATTTGGGATTTATCTGCAGGAGAAAATCACTCGGATTCGGAATGAACTACCCTCCATCGACAGTGGTCCAGTCGAACGGTCCGAGGCTGTTATTGAGACACCATCTTGGTAGGAGTTTGGACTTTGTTACTACCCGAGGATATGGACAAGTTGTCAAGAGACTTAGGGCTACCACATGTTTATTGGACCCGTGTCCCTCCTGGCTTGTACTGGCATCCTGGGAGACGACACGAGGCTGGCTCCAGGGCATTGTCAACACATCTTTGAGTGAGGGGTCCTTACCTGCCGTCTTGAAAGAGGCAGTGGTAAGGCCCCTCCTCAAGAAGCCGTCCTGGATCCAGCACTATTAGAGAACTATCGTCCGGTCTCCAACCTTCACTTTTTAGTGAAGGTTGTTGAGAGTGTGGTGGCTCAACAGTTTCCGCGACACTTGGAGGAAGTTGATTATCTAGACCCGCGCCAGTCTGGCTTCCGACCCGGTCACAGCACTGAGACGGCATTGGTCGCGTTGGTTGATGATCTCTGGAGGGCGCGGGATAGAGGACATTCCTCTATCCTAGTCCTATTAGACCTCTCAGCGGCTTTTGATACCATCGACCATGGTATCCTATTGCGCCGACTGGGGGGGTTGGGGCTGGGAGGCACCGTTCTGCGGTGGTTCTCGTCCTACCTCTCTGGTCGGTCGCAATATGTGTTGGCAGGGGGGCAGAGGTCGGCCTCGAGGCCCCTCGTATGTGGGGTTCCTCAGGGGTCGGTCCTCTCGCCCCTACTATTCAACACATATATGAAGCCGCTGGACGAGATCATCCGTGGTTTTGGGGTGGGACCGGGATGCCTTGCGCACAGTCACTCAAGCACTCGTGACGTCTCGACTCGACTACTGTAATGCTCTCTACATGGGGCTTCCCTTGAGGTGCACTCGAAAGCTACAGTTAGTGCAGAATGCAGCCGCGCGGGTAATTACGGGAGCGCCCAGACACTCCCATATAACACCAATCCTGCGCGAGCTGCATTGGCTCCTGTGGGTCTTTCGGGTGTGCTTCAAGGTTCTGACGACCATCTTCAAAGCGCTCCATGGCTCGGGACCTAGTACATGCGAGACCGTCTCTTGCCCCATACATCCCTAAGACCGATACACTCCCACAGAGAGGGCCTTCTCAGGGTGCCGTCGGCCGGACAATGCCGACTGGCGACACCCAGGGGAAGAGCCTTCTCTGTGGCCGGCCCAGCCCTTTGGAACGACTTACCCCCTGAACTTTGCACCATCTCTGACCTCCGCCTCTTCCGCATGTGCCTAAAAACACATTTGTTCCATCTAGCCGGCCTAACATAACCTCCATTATGACTTTTAGATAGTTTTAAATTTTGGGGATTTTAATTTGGTTTTAGCGCAGGATCTTCATCGAATAAGTTTTTTAATTTTTTTATGTTTTTGTATGTAATAATAATAATAATAATAATAAATTTAATTTGTTGACCGCTCCCTCTCCCCGAAGGGACTCGGAGCGGTGCACAGGGCAAATAAAACAATAAATATACACACATAATAAAAACGAATTAAATAATATCCCTGCGCTAAAAATTCCCAGTTAAAAATCTAAAATTATTAACAACCCCATAGAAGGGAGGCCGGCCAAGCAGAACAAATATGTTTTTAATTTAAGACGGAAGGAGCGGAGGTCCGTGGTCGTCCTGATGTTGGGGGGAAGGTCGTTCCAGAGGGCTGGGCCCGCCACAGAGAGAGCCCTTCCCCTGGGCGTCGCCTGCTGACAAAGTCTAGTGGACGGCACCCGGAGAAGTCCCTCTCTGTGCGAGCGAATAGGCCGTGTGGATGTATGAGGCAGGATCCGATCCCGCAAATAGCTAGGTCCCGAGCCATGGAGCGCTTTAAAGATGATGACTAGAACCTTGAAGCGTACCCGGAAGACGACAGGCAGCCAGTGCAGCTCGCGCAAGAGCGGTGTTACATGGGTAAACCTTGAGGTTCCCATAATTTCTCGCGCGGCTGCATTCTGGACTAGCTGAAGTCTCCGGGTGCACTTCAAGGGGAGCCCCATGTAGAGAGAGTTACAATAATCCAGTCGGGATGTCACGAGAGCATGAGTGACTGTGCGAAGGGCGTCCCGATCCAATAGGGGGCGCAACTGGCGAACCAGGCGAACCTGGTAGAACGCCCTCCTGGCCACGGATGTCACTTGATCTTCCATGGACAGCCGGGCATCCAGGAGGACACCCAAGTTGCGCACCCCATCCACTGGGGCAAGATGTTCGCCCCCAATGGCCAGCGATGGAGTCAGCTGGTTGAATCGGGCTGCCGGAAACCACAGCCACTCGGTCTTGGTCGGGTTGAGCTTGAGTCCGTTTCTTCCCATCCAGATCCGTACGGCTTCCAGGCACTGGCACATCACCGCTACGGCATCGTTGGGGTGGTTTGGGGTAGATATATACAGCTGAGTATCATCAGCGTAGAGATGGTACTCTACCCCAAAACCACGGATGATCTCACCCAACGGCTTCATATATGTGTTAAACAGGGGAGGCGAGAGGACCGACCCCTGAGGCACCCCACATGTGAGGGGTCTCGAGGTCGACCTCTGCTCTCCTGTCAACACAAATTGCGATCGGCCAGAGAGGTAGGAGGAGAACCACCGTAAAACGGTGCCTCCCACCCCCAACCCCCCCAGCCGATGCAATAGGATACCATGGTCGATGGTATCAAAAGCCGCCGAGAGGTCTAATAGGACCAGATGGAGGAACAACCCCCATCTCTGGCCCTCCAGAGATCATCGACCAACGCGACCAATGCCGTCTCGGTGCTATGCCTGGGCCGAAAGCCGGACTGGCGCGGGTCTAGATAATCAACTTCCTCCAGGTGACGGGGAAACTGTTGTGCCACCACACTCTCAACAACCTTCGCCAGGAAGGGAAGGTTGGAGACCGGACGATAGTTGGTTAACAAAGCTGGATCCAAAGAGGGCTTCTTAAGGAGGGGCCTCACCATAGCCTCTTTTAGGGAAGCAGGCAAGGAACCCTCACTCAAGGATGCGTTGACAACCTCTTGGAGCCAGCCTCGTGTCACCTCCCAGGATGCCAGTACAAGCCAGGAGGGACACGGGTCCAATAAACATGTGGTGGCTCGCAGTCGCCCACGTAACCTGTCCATATCTTCGGAAGCAACGGAGTCAAACTCCTCCCAAACAAGATCTGTCTCGTGGCATCCCACTGGACCATCAATGGGGGCTAACTCGTTCTGTATCTGAGCGGTTTTCTCCTGCAGAAAAATCACAAATTCCTCTGCTCTACCCTGTAGCGGGGCTTCCCGCACCCTCTGTTGAAGGAGGGAGCGGGTCACCCTAAACAGGGCGGCAGGGCGGTTTTCTGCGGATGCTATGAGAGTGGCACAATGATGACGTTTGGCCACTCTCAGCGCCACAACGTAAGTCCGTAAATGGGCTCTTACCTGTGTCCGATCAGATTCAGATCGAGTAGACCTCCATCTTCTCTCTAGGCATCTCTTGTGGCGTTTCATCACCCTTAGCTCCTCGGAGAACCAAGGAGCCAGGGTGGTTCGCCGCCGCAAGAGAGGCCGCAAGGGCGCGACCCAATCCAAGGCTCCCGCGGTCGCAGTATTCCATGCGGCCACGAGGTCCTCCATCGGGGCGCGGGTCAGGGGTCCAGGAAGTGCCCCAAGCGCCGCCTGGAACCCATCAGGGTCCATCAGGCGCCTGGGGCGGAACCAGATTGGTGATTCAGGTTCCGCCTCCCCGCGGAGGGGAGTAGCGGTCGGAAAGTATTTTAATATTCCTGTGCGCCGCCCTGGGTCCATTTTGGAGAAGGGCGGGGTATAAATTTAATAAAAATAAAATAAAATAAATAAATAAATAAAAAGTTCAGCCATAATTAAACTGAGGTTAGATCTGACTCGGGGGGGGGGGGGGGGGATTGCCGAGATGTTGTTCCTAATAAATGACTGGATTTCTTTTGAAACTTGGCTTGAGGCTCCTAAGTAAATTGGGGCACCTTTCGGAAACCTGACAGAGGGTTTGCAGAGAGGAGGAGGAGGAGGAGCACGGAAAAGATGAGGAGGAGGAGGACGACAGTGGGGTCCCCGTTGCTCTCTAAGCTGGGTTGCTTTGTTGCATACGTTTCATGACCCAAATGGGTTGCATCACTCGACCTAGAAGGGAGGGGAGGGTTGAGGATTGGCGCAGGTGGAGACGGGGGGGGGAGGAGGAAGAGGAGGAGGAGTGTGGGTCCTTGGTGGTTTTCTTGCAGACATTTCATGACCCAACTAAGGTACCTCCCCCAGCGCTAGAAGGGAGTTGGGTTTGCAAGGGGGAGGAGGAAGGACTTGGGGCTCTCTGAGCTGGGCAGTTTCCTTGCAGGCGTTTCATGACCCATCTAAGTAACATCCTCAGTGCTGGAAGGGATAAGGGTTTGTAAGGAGGAGAAGGAGGACTGGGGGGGTCCTTGATGCTCTCTGAGCTGGATGGTTTTCTTGCAGAGGTTTCACGACCCAGCTAGGGAACATCATCCCCCCCCCCCCAGCTGAGGGAGCCCCAAGGACCCCCCCCCCCAGAGCTCCCCCTCTCCCCTTCGCTTCCCTCTCGCAGCCGCTTAACCCTCCCGAGGAGGTAACCTGTGTCTCTTCCTTCCCTCCTTGTGAGCAGCAGCCGCTCAGCCTGGGACGGAAATCTTCAACTTGCCAGCAGTCACCACCTCAGGTAGGGTCCCCCTCCCATCCCTCCCACCCCCCTTTCAACGCCTGCGACCTCTCGAAATTAACAGTGGTCACCTTCTTGGACCGATGATTTGGACTACAGAGTCTATCCTCCCCAGCCAGTGTAATCCAGAAGTCCTGGTACAATCTCTCTCTTTTGTTTTTTTTTTCTTTTCTCTTTCTCATTCTTTTCTTTATTTCCCTCTCTTTTCTTTCTTTCTCCTCTCTTGCTCCTTTCTTTCTTTCTTTTCTTCTTTTTCTTTTTTTCTCTTTTCTCTTTCTCTTTTTTCTTTCTCTTTTTTCTCCCTCCTTTCTTTCTTTCTTTCTTTTTTTTTCTTTTTTATCTTCCTTTCTCTTTTTTCTTTCTCTTCTTTCTCCCTCCTTTCTTTCTTTCTTTTTCTTTTTTATCTTCCTTCTTTCTCTTTTCTCTTTTTTCTTTCTCTTCTTTCTCCCTCCTTTCTTTCTCCCTTTCTTTTTCTTTCTTTTCTCTTCTTTCTTTCTCTTTTTTCTTTCTTTCTCTTCTTTTTTTTCTTTCCTCCTTTCTCTTTTCTTTCTCTTTTTCTCTCTTCTTTTCTTTTTTTCCTTTCTTTTTTCTTCCACCTTCTTTCTTTTCTTTCTCTCTTTCTTTCTCTTCTTTCTTTCTTTCTCTTCTTTCTTTTTCTTTTTTCTCTTCTTTCTTTCTTTCCTTCTCTTTTTTCCTTCTCTTCTTTCTTTTTCTTTTTTCTCTTCTTTCTTTCTTTCTTTCTCTTTTTTCCTTCTCTTCTTTCTTTTTCTTTTTTCTCTTCTTTCTTTCTCTTTTTTCCTTCTCTTCTTTCTTTTTCTTTTTTCTCTTCTTTCTTTCTCTTTTTTTCTTTCTCTTCTTTCCTTTCCTTTTTCCTTTCTTTCTCTTTTTCTCTCTTCTTTTCTTTCTTTTTTTCCTTTCTTTTTTCTTCCACCTTCTTTCTTTTCTTTCTTTCTTTCTTTCTTTCTTTCTTTCTTTCTTTCTTTCTTTTTTCTTTCTTTCTTTCATTCCCAACAGTGAGGACAATTAACCAATGGAGCAGCTGGCCACCAGAAGCTGTAGGTGGTCCAACACTGGAGGCTTCTAAGGAGAAACTGGACCGCCACTTGTCTGAAATGATCTACAGCAGGGCTGTCAAACTCATGGCCTCACAGGCCAGATGTGTTACGCGCTTGCCCATTCCCACATCCAGTTTAGCGAACGGGGAAAAAAGTCTCGATATATCATGTGACGTCATCGTGACACCCCAAGTTTGACTCCCCTGACATGTAGGGTCTCCTACGTGAGCAGGGGTTTGGTCTAGAAGAGGGTCACCAACCTTTCGGACCTCAGGGACCACTAAATGCGTCACTTTAAATCCCACAAATATGAATTTTTAAGATTAATATACAGTATTTTTCTAAGACGCACGATCCATGATTTTGAAGTATGAGCATAACCTACTATTAGATAAAGTAGAAAAATGTGGGTTAGACAGCATCCCCACCAGATGGATTCGCAACTGGGTGACCAACCGCACACAACGTGTTGTCCTCAATGGAACTGCATCTCCATGGAGGGAAGTATGCAGTGGAGTCCCCCAAGGCTCTGTTTTAGGCCCAGGACTCTTCAACATCTTCATCCATGATTTGGACGAGGGAATAAATGGGGAACTCATCATATTTGCAGACGACACCAAGCTGGCAGGCATAGCCAACCCTCCAGAAGATACGCTTAAGATACAGAAGGATCTAGACAAACTTGAACATTGGGCACTACCTAACAACATGAAATTCCAGGGTGAAAAGAGGAAGGTTCTACATTTAGGCAAGAAAAACCAAAATGCACAGGGACAGTATAGGTGGGACCTTGCTCAATAGTAGCAACTGTGAGAGGGATCTTGGAGTCCTAGTGGACAACCGTATAAATAGGAGCCAGCCGTGGGCAGCAGCTGCCCAAAAAGCCAACCCAGTTCTAGGCTGCATCAACAGAGGGAGAGCATCTTATACTCAGAAAAATACGGTAAATAGCATGGACCACTGGTTGGTGACCACTGATAGAAGATCTCCAAGGTCCCTTCCAGGTCTATTCCGACTGCTTAATCTAGGTCGTAAGTCGAGGACAGCCTGCAAAGTCTGAATCCCATCCGAGAAGGAAGCGCCCCCCCACTCCCCCCACACACACTTTAGCGCTGGGAGGGGGGTCTCTTGTAGGTGCATCTCCCCTTTTCCCTCGCGGACTCATCCTTCCGCCTCTCCCTTCCAGGTTCGGTGAGCGCTCGAGGCCCCTCCTTAGCTGACTCCGCCAGCAACCTGGGCCTGGAGGACATCATCCGCAAAGCCCTGATGGGCAGCTTCGACGGCAAAGGCGAGGACCACAGCCTGGTCATGGGGCAGCATATGGGGCTGGTGCCCGGTGGGTCCAGTGGGTCGCTACCAACCAACAGCGAAGCGCGGCGGGAGGAAACCAACCCCTCCCCCAACCCAGGTGAGCCTTTCGCGGCTGGTTTCGGACCCTTTTGTGGTCGTGAAATGAGACTCCCCCCCCCCCCCCCCGGGTTCTTTGCAAGGTGTCGTCGGACTACAATTCCCATCCTTCCCTCCCTCCTCCGCTCTCTCCTCTCATTATGTTCAGTCTTTCCTACTGGATTTTTTGGGGGTGGGGGGAGGTGTTGAATGGCAGCCTTTTTAAAAAGGGGGGAAGACCGGCAGGTGATAGGAAGGTAGAGAGTCCTAAATTTACGACCGGTTGTTTAGTGCAGGGGTCTCCAACCTTTGCAACTTTAAGTCTGAAGGACTTCAGCTCCCAGAATTCTCCAGCCAGCTTTGGGATTCTGGGAGCTGAAGTCCTTCAGACTTAAAGTTGCAAAGGTTGGGGACCCCTGGCCCAGGCCCTGACACTGACAGCTTTGCTGGCTGGAGAAGTCTGGGAGCTGAAGTCCTTCAGACTTAAAGTTGCAAAGGTTGGGGACCCCTGGCCCAGGCCCTGACACTGGTAGCTTTGCTGGCTGGAGAATTCTGGAAGCTGAAGTCCTTCAGACTTAAAGTTGCAAAGGTTGGGGACCCCTGGCCCAGGCCCTGACACTGACAGCTTTGCTGGCTGGAGAAGTCTGGGAGCTGAAGTCCTTCAGGCTTAAAGTTGCAAAGGTTGGAGACCCCTGGCCCAGGCCCTGACACTGACAGCTTTGCTGGCTGGAGAAGTCTGGGAGCTGAAGTCCTTCAGACTTAAAGTTGCAAAGGTTGGGGACCCCTGGCCCAGGCCCTGACACTGACAGCTTTGCTGGCTGGAGAACTCTGGGAGCTGAAGTCCTTCAGACTTAAAGTTGCAAAGGTTGGAGACCCCTGGCCCAGGCCCTGACACTGACAGCTTTGCTGGCTGGAGAAGTCTGGGAGCTGAAGTCCTTCAGACTTAAAGTTGCAAAGGTTGGGGACCCCTGGCCCAGGCCCTGACACTGACAGCTTTGCTGGCTGGAGAATTCTGGGAGCTGAAGTCTTTCAGACTTAAAGTTGCAAAGGTTGGAGACCCCTGGCCCAGGCCCTGACACTGACAGCTTTGCTGGCTGGAGAGGTCTGGGAGCTGAAGTCCTTCAGACTTAAAGTTGCAAAGGTTGGGGACCCCTGGCCCAGGCCCTGACACTGACAGCTTTGCTGGCTGGAGAAGTCTGGGAGCTGAAGTCCTTCAGACTTAAAGTTGCAAAGGTTGGGGACCCCTGGCCCAGGCCCTGACACTGACAGCTTTGCTGGCTGGAGAAGTCTGGGAGCTGAAGTCCTTCAGACTTAAAGTTGCAAAGGTTGGGGACCCCTTGCCCAGGCCCTGACACTGACAGCTTTGCTGGCTGGAGAAGTCTGGGAGCTGAAGTCCTTCAGACTTAAAGTTGCAAAGGTTGGGGACCCCTGGCCCAGGCCCTGACACTGACAGCTTTGCTGGCTGGAGAAGTCTGGGAGCTGAAGTCCTTCAGACTTAAAGTTGCAAAGGTTGGGGACCCCTGGCCCAGGCCCTGACACTGACAGCTTTGCTGGCTGGAGAAGTCTGGGAGCTGAAGTCCTTCAGACTTAAAGTTGCAAAGGTTGGAGACCCCTGGTTTAGTGAGTGTTCGAAGTGACAATGGCACTGGAAAAAAAGCGATGGAAGGCTGTTCTTCACACTTATGACCGTTGCGGTGCCCCCATGGCTGCATGATCAAAATAATTGGCAACTGGTTCATATTTACGATGGTCGCTCTGTCCCTGGGGTCAGCTGATCCCCTTTTGCGACCGTATGACAAGCCATGTCAATGGGAGAAACCAGATTCCCGTAGCAACCTAAACATTGCAATGACTCGCTTAACAACTCTGGCAAGTCATTAAATGGGGCAAAACTCACTTGTCTCCCAGAATCCCCCAGCCAGCCTGCTTTAAGAGGGGAGGCCTTCCACTCCCAGAATCCCCCAGCCAGAATGCTTTTAAGAGGGGAGGGCTTCCACTCCCAGAATCCCCCAGCCAGAATACTTTAAGAGGGGAGGACTTCCACTCCCAGAATCCCCCAGCCAGAATGCTTTAAGAGGGGAGGACTTCCACTCCCAGAATCCCCCAGCCAGAATGCTTTTAGAGGGAAGGACCTCCACTCCCAGAATCACCCAGCCAGCCTGTTTTAAGAGGTGAAATCCACTGATTCTTATTGGTGGGCCCCATAACTCCATTCTTCCTCCTCCTCTTCCTCTTCTTCCAGGTGGGGGGCTCAGCAAGCAGAAGCTGATGGGGAAATCGGGGGGCAGGAAGTCCAAGTCCCCACTTCCGGGCCAGGGCTACTTGGGAACGGAGCGCCCCTCCTCGGTCTCCTCTGTGCATTCGGAAGGAGACTATCACCGGCAGACGCCCACCTGGTCGTGGGAAGACCGGCCCTCTTCAACAGGTGAGCCCAGCCAACATGACCCAGGTGGCGCCTCTGTGCGAGCGCGTGCAGTCCAAAATGAGCGGTCCAGGTGTTTAGGACACTCATATTAAAGATTAGCCGATAACCTTCCGTTGCTCAGGTGTTTATTTATAGAGGGGGAAATATTCGGACCAAACGGAATTTCTAATGTTGGATTTTCCCCTCTTACGAGTGGGAGCCCCCTTGTGGAGTACTGAGAAGCTGTTACCATGGCAAATCCACTGCGTTGTACAGTAGAAGCCATTTTACGGCAGTACAGTAGAAGCCATCTTAAGGCACAACAGGCTGTATCTTAACAGAACACACACCCTGAGGGGCGTTAGGGGTGTCTTACCCCCACGTATTGTATATATACATACAATAAGTGCCTGAGTCTTAAACACAGGTAATCCTTGACTTACGACCCCAGTGGAGACATTTGTTTAGCGAGTTTCGCTCCATGGTACAACCTTTCTTGCCACCGTTGTTAAGTGAATCACCATGGCTGTTAAGTTAGCCACACTGTTGTTAAGTGAATCTGGCTCCCCCCCCCCAATGGACTTCTCTTGTCAGAAGGTTGCAAAAGAGGATCGTGTGACCCTGGGATTATGCGACCGTCATAATATGAGGCAGTTACCAAAGTGCTGAATTTTGAGCCCAAAATTTATACTGTAAACATTGGTTAAATGAGTTTTGTCCCATTTTACGACCTTTCTTGCCCCGGTTGTTAAGTGAATCATTGCATTTGTTAAATGAGTCACATGGTTGTTAAGTGAATTTGGCTTCCCCAAATTGAATTTGCTGGTCAGAAGGTCGCAAAAGGGGATCACGCACCTCCTATTTGAATCTCCTATTCAAACAGCTGCTAAACGAGTTATTGTAAATCAAGGACTCCCTGCTGCTGAATTACCCCAAACTCCATCATCTCCTCCTATTCAAACGGTCGCTATATCAGTTATTGTAAGTTGAGCGTCTCTGTAGCTGAATTTCCCCAACTCTCATCACTCCCTCTCATTCAAAACGGTTGCTAAGTAAGTTATTGTAAGTCGAGCACTCCCGGTGTCCTGGTTACCCCAAAGCTCCTCATCCCCTCCCCTTCAAATGGTCACTAAACGAGTTATTGGACGTCGAGCACTCCCTGCAGCTGAATAACCCCCAAACCCCATGCCTCCAGGCCGCTCCCAACGATCCCTGTGCGAACGGTCGTAAGCCGAGGAACGCCAAACCTCTAACCCGCCACTCTCTTGCTCTTCTCCCCCCACTCCTCTCCTTCTTCCAGGTTCCACGCAGTTCCCCTACAACCCGCTGACCATCCGGATGCTGAGCAACACGCCCCCCACCTCCATGGCCTGCACCCCCCCTTCCGCCGGCCAGGCCGCCGCCACCGCCGCGCACCAGCCCAGCCGGATATGGGAGCGGGAACCGGCCCCTCTGCTCTCCGCCCAGTACGAGACCCTTTCCGATAGTGACGACTGACACGGGTGGACGAGCGTGCCCTGCTTCGGAAAAACCCCCGAAAGACACACAAACACAGAAGAAAGAAAGAAAGAAAGAAAGAAAGAAAGAAAGAAAGAAAGAAAGAAAGAAAGAAAGAAAGAAAGAAAGAAAGAAAGAAAGAAGAAAGAGAAAATATAAATATTCAGCAGGGAAGTTTGCAAAAAACCAAGCTGGGGTGTGGAGGGGGGCGGAGAATGGAATGGCTGCATTTTGTTAATTAAAAAAAAAAAAAAAAAGCCACAAACGCACCCCCCGTATCACCCCAAGACTGTCGGTAGGAGAGAAAGACGCAATCCTTCCTTTTTTTGTTTTTTTGCCGGCGTCCCGAAGAGAAAAATACGTGTAAAAAGAGTTTTTGGGATATGGGTTTTTTTTTCTTTTTTAAAAGGAAAAAAAAAAAAGGACGTATTATTCTTGACCTCTCTGGAAAAAAAGGAAGAAGAAGAAAAACGGGAAAAAAAAGAGAAAAAATTATCTTTTCTTCTGTAAATAGAGTAACTTTTTTCTGCAGTGTTTTTCCGCACAGCCCCCCCCCCCCCTCATTCCTCTTCCTCCACCCCACCCACCCCCACTTTAAACCCTGGGTAGATTTTCTGGTGTTCAAAATCATTGTTGTAAAACTTTGGGGTCATTATATAGATATATATAAATTTATATATAAATTTATATATATATATATATATATATATATATATATATAAATTAAAGGTCTTGTCTCAGGAGTCGATGCTTCCGAAATTTGGGGGGCGCAAGCAAGAGGACGGCCTGCCCCTTCCTTTTGCATCATCTGCCTGTAGAAATGGGGAGGGCGGGAGAAAGAGAGACACCCCCCCTTTGGGGGCATCGCCCTTTCTTTTCTGGGGAAGGGGAAATTTGGCCTGGCTATATTGCTTCTGCCTCCTACCTTCCCTCCATCTTTTCCCTTTTCCTTCCTTCCTTCCTTCCTTCCTTCCTTCCTTCCTTCCTTCCTTCCTTCCTTCCTTCCTTCTTTCCTCTCTTTTCCCTTCCTCTGTTCCTCTTTTTTCTCTTTTCCTTCCTTCCCTCTTTCCCTTCCTTTTCCCTTTCTCTTCCTCCTTTCCTTGCTCTTTTCCTTCTCGTCTTTTTTTCTTCCCTCATTCCCTTGTTCTTTCCTTTCTCTTCCTCCCTCCTTCCTCCCTTCCTGTTTTTTCCTTGCTTTTTCCTCCCTCCCTCCCTTGCTCTTTTCTTTCTCTTCCTTCCCCTTTCTCCTCTCTCTTCTTCCCTCCTTCCTTTCCTTCTTTTCCCTTTGTCTTCCTTTTTTCCCTTCCTCTTTTCCCTTTTTTCTTCTTCCCTCCCTCCTCCTTTCCTTTCTTCTTCTCCCTCCCTTGCTCTTTTCTCTTTCTCTTCTTTCCTCCCTCCTTCCTTCCTTCCTTCTTTCTCCCCTTCGTCCGTCTCTCCGCGCATAACACCCCCCCTTGCTTACTCTCCAGCGTGACATGCCTTCGCGCTCCCCCCCTCCCCAATCTAAACCTCCTGCCCTCACAAACACACACACACACACACACACCCCTGGCCTCTTCTTCTGTGGTTGTTAAAAACTTGTGGAAAACATGGTTTCCCTCCCCCCCTTTCAAAAACTGACCCCCCCCCTCCTTTTTCCCGCGAGTTCTGTACATTTGAAGTCTACCGGTCTGCTGGAAATAACCGAGATCTTTTTTAATGATTATGCCATGCTGTAATTTTTAATTCGTTTTTGTTCTGGTTTGTGTTTTTTTTCCTCTGCACAGTTGCCTTGGTTGGGCAACCTAAGAAAGGAACCATTGCGTGGGTCTCTCTCTCTCTCTCTCAAAACTCCTGAACAACCAAACTCTTAATTTTGATTTCCTTTTCCCCCACTCCTTCCTTCCCCTTCACTTCTCTGCTTCCCTCCCAAATCATCAGCTGCATTTTTTTTTCCTCCTTAACAGACAGCAAAACTTTTTGATCTTCAGCGAGAACGAGAACGAAGCCTCCCAAGTCTTCTTGTTCCCCAAATTCAACATTTCTTCCCATTTAAAAACAAAAAAAATGAATAAAAATAAATGGTGGATTGGGTCAAAAAATCGGGCCCGCTCGCTCGGCCTCGCTAGAGAATTTTCCCACGCGTTTTCTCGGGGTGGGTGGGCTAACCATCGCTTTGCAGATGGATGGATGGATGGATGGATGGATGGATGGGCTGGGTTGAAAAAGCCAATTGATTTTGTGCAACGGCGAGATTTGTGGAAGCATTCGAACCTTGGACCGCGTTGGGCGAATTTCAGCCGAGGAGGAAAAAACAAACAAACTTGAATTTAAAGATAAATCTGACCTTTAAATCTCTTTTTTTTCCTCTCTCTCTCTCTCTCTCTCCTGTTTCATGCAAAAAGCTTGAATTTCCCTCCGGGCAACATTATAGGATAGCTTTATTGACTTTATTTGTAGGGCAGCGGGAACGAATCTCGACAACTTTTAAGAACGCTGGAGTTCAACTCCCAGGATTCCACCCTCCGGTCCGCTGGGGAATTCTGGGAGTTGGAAATCCGCACCTCTTCCATGACGTAGAAATTTGGGAAATTAAAAAAAAATGCTGAAAGTTAATTTCTGGAAAGGTAGATCAGCCTCCCAGCCTCCTGGAAGGATAGTCCCCCACCCCGACGGCTGTGCAGATGGGAGTTGTAGTCCTCTGCAGAGCAGAGAGAAAGTTGCAACCTTTAGCCCATGAGTGTGCAAAGGTGGCTCTTTTAAGACTGGTGGACTTCAACTCCCAGAGTTCCCAGGGAACTCTGGGAGTTGAAGTCCAGCAGTCTTAAAAGAGCCACTTTTGCACACCCCTGCTTTAAAAGCCTGTCATTTCATCCCACCAGGGTGTGCGTTGTTCCCTTTGTGCGCGGTTTGCCTTTCCAGCTTTCATCCAGGCTTTTTTATTTGAAAAATCCAAATAAAATCTCCCATCGGGCTCGCTCACATTGCAGGGCGTCCAGAAGGAGCGAAGAGGAGGGAGAAAGTTGTGTTGCCTTTTAAATCCATTGTTTCTCCGTTCACGGAGGGAAAAAAGTGCACAACCGCAAAACCCACACAACGTCGTATTTATGAATAAAGACCTAATAAGTCAGAAAGCGAGAACATGCCCTGTGCAAAGGTTTGGGTTTTGTTTTTTTTCGCAAATCTTGCCCTTTGCAAATTCCATCTCGTCGACGTTCGGCAGGCGGGCGGTTGCAGATTTCGTGAAGCCCAGTTTAAATAATAATAATAATAATTGTAATTGTTTGCAAAATTCCAAAGATTTGGTGGGGTTTTGTTTTATTTTAAAGGCTCAACAGCACAGGGAATTGCCCGTTTCTGGGATTTCGAATAACGTTTCCTACTTTGGGAGGGAGAATAGATAATCGTTGGATTTTCTGACCTCTTTGGGATGTACAGCAAATTTTAATTTCTCTGGAGAGAGGGGGGGGGGTGGAGGGAGAAGGAGCATCCCCAATGCCCCCTCCTCCTTATGTCCCTGCCCTGTTGGTGCCCATGCATTTTACCACGAGTAAAATGGTGACTTCTACAATTCAGACCAATGAAAATAATAATAATAATAAAAAAGGCAGGTTTGCAAAATTTCCTTCGTCTTTTATGAGGAGGGAAGGGAGGGTCCAGAAAGCTGGAAAGGTGGACTTTTAAAAATCGGCATTCCGGGGTGGGACAGAAGAAACAGGTTGCTTTTCATCGTGGCTATGCCCAGAATAATTTTGGGGGGGTACGGGTGTTCCTTTGCCTTCTCCCCACTCGTTACCATCACCCCAAGAGAGCCGGAGGGCGGCTGCCACTGTGTCGGTTCCTTGAGTAAATATTAAATCTGTTCTTCGAAGGGGGCACAGGAAGGCATGAGAATACACGAACAAGCTGCATTTCTCATGTTTGGCAGCTTGAAGGGGGTGGACTTCAAGTTCCAGAGACCTCTAATAAACAGGCTTGCTGGGGGATTCCGGGAGTGGAAGCCCTCCCCTCTTAAAACATTGCTGGATGGGGGATTCTGGGAGTGGAAGCCCTTCCCTCTTAAAACATTGCTGGCTGGGGGATTCCGGGAGTGGAAGCCCTCCCCTCTTAAAACATTGCTGGATGGGGGATTCTGGGAGTGGAAGCCCTTCCCTCTTAAAGCATTCTGGCTGGGGGATTCCGGGAGTGGAAGCCCTCCCCTCTTAAAACATTGCTGGATGGGGGATTCTGGGAGTGGAAGCCCTCCCCTCTTAAAGCATTCTGGCTGGGGGATTCCGGGAGTGGAAGCCCTCCCCTCTTAAAACATTGCTGGATGGGGGATTCTGGGAGTGGAAGCCCTCCCCTCTTAAAGCATTCTGGCTGGGGGATTCTGGGAGTGGAAGCCCTCCCCTCTTAAAACATTGCTGGATGGGGGATTCTGGGAGTGGAAGCCCTCCCCTCTTAAAACATTGCTGGATGGGGGATTCTGGGAGTGGAAGCCCTCCCCTCTTAAAGCATTCTGGCTGGGGGATTCCGGGAGTGGAAGCCCTCCCCTCTTAAAACATTGCTGGATGGGGGATTCTTTGAGTGGAAGTCCTCCCCTCTTAAAACATTGCTGGATGGGGGATTCTGGGAGTGGAAGCCCTCCCCTCTTAAAGCATTCTGGCTGGGGGATTCTGGGAGTGGAAGCCCTCCCCTCTTAAAACATTGCTGGATGGGGGATTCTGGGAGTGGAAGCCCTCCCCTCTTAAAGCATGCTGGCTGGGGGATTCTGGGAGTGGAAGCTCTCCCCTCTTAAAGCATTCTGGCTGGGGGATTCCGGGAGTGGAAGCCCTCCCCTCTTAAAACATTGCTGGATGGGGGATTCTGGGAGTGGAAGCTCTCCCCTCTTAAAGCATTCTGGCTGGGGGATTCTGGGAGTGGAAGCCCTCCCCTCTTAAAACATTGCTGGATGGGGGATTCTGGGAGTGGAAGGCCTCCCCTCTTAAAGCCTTCTGGCTGGGGGATTCTGGGAGTGGAAGCTCTCCCCTCTTAAAGCAGGATGGCTGGGAGATTCTGGGAGTGGAATCCCTCCCCTCTTAAAGCAGGATGGCTGGGGGATTCTGGGAGTGGAAGCCCTCCCCTCTTAAAGCAGGATGGCTGGGGGATTCTGGGAGTGGAAGCCCTCCCCTCTTAAAGCAGGATGGCTGGGGGATTCTGGGAGTGGAAGTCTGGCCACCTGACAGTTATCAGCTGCCTTCAGAGTCAGACATCAGTGAGGCAGAAGAACAGCTGGAGCCTGTTACCAGCATGTGATGCATACAGCTGCCAGACGAAGGGAACGGCTAAAGAACGGGTTGACTTGGGAGGAAGGCCACAGGTGGACCGGTGAATGGCCCCTCCCAGAGGAAATCAAAGAGGAGCGACGGGAGTGGAGTTTGCAGGAGGCCATGAGTTAGCTTCATTGGTTCGTGACTCTCCGAGGCTCCTGGCCAATTTCTGCAGATCTCAGCCTGGCAGCTCTGCAAGACAGATAAGGTCTGTGACCGTAAATCCTCCCTCGAAAGACTTTGCTGGATGGGAAGGAGCAGAATTCACAGCCAATTAATAAAAGCTTTTTTTTTTTTTTGTCGGGACCAGGACCTGACTTCATTTCTCTTGGGAAGCCTCGGTCAGAACAGGGACCGGCCTCCATGAGGTCTAGTGGGGTGACCGGGGAATTAAAAGGAATCATTGTATTGCTTAAGCTGCAGATCTCTCTGCTTTATTCGGCCCGGGGGCTCCAAGCTGGGGCTGTCCTCGGGGGTCCTCGCCTTCTGCCCTGCAGCGGGCATTCCCTAGGCGCCATCCTCGTGGGCAGGGCGCAGATCGAGGGCTCGCCCGGTTGCCCCGGTGGGGGGGGGGGGGGCAGGAAAGCCGACTGCAGCTCGGAGTCTCTTGCCAGCCAACGGCGGGAAGTTGGGGGGCGGTCACTCCCCCTGCCCCTCTGCCCCATCCTTGCCCGCGTCCGTCTCTGGCAGGCCAGCTTTCCCTCTGGATCGCCGCCTCTTCCTCTTGGCCAGCTGAGCCAGTTCCTTCGTGATGTATCGCACAGCGACGCCGTCCCCCGATTTGTCGGCCACTTCCAGGGCGGTTTTGTAGACCTGCCTGGCCTGGGAATAATCTCCTGGGGGGGGGGGAGGGAGAAAGGGGGGGGGTTGATAGAGAAAAATACGGGTAAGTCCTCGACTTTACGACCGTTCGCTTAGTGACCGAAGTTACAAGGGCCCTGAAAAAATGGGACTCGGGGCCGTTTTTCGCACTTACGACCGTCGCCACGTCCCCATGGCCGCGTGATCAAAATTGGCCGCCGGCTCGGATTTATGACGGTTGCTGTGTCCCCTTTTGACAAGGCAAGTCGATGGGGAAGCCGATTCACTTAGCGACCGGGCTGCTAACTTAAGCACTACAGTGATTCGTTTAACAACCACGGCAAGAATTGGGCATGACTCAATAACCACAGTCCCGTCTCTTCTTGAAAGCTTCCAGGGATGAAGCTCCCACAACTTCTGAATAATAGAATAATAACAGAATAAGAGAGTTGGAAGGGACCTTGGAGGTCTTCTAGTCCAACCCCCCACCCAAGCAGGAGACCCTATGCCATTTCTGACAGATTGACAGTCCAGTCTCTTCTTGAAAGCTTCCAGTGACGAAGTTCCCACAACTTCTAAAGGCAACTTCTGTTCCATCGGTTGATACCATTTCAATCAGGATAGAGCTGGAAGAGACCTTGGAGGTCATCTAGTCCAACCCCCCCGCCCAAGCAGGAGACCATACCCCATTTCTGACTGATGGCAGTCCAGTCTCTTCTTCAAAGCCTCCAGGGATGAAGCTCCCACAACTTCTGAATAACAGAATAAGAGAGTTGGATGGGACCTTCGAGGTCATCTAGCCCAACCCCCCGCCCAAGCAGGAGACCTTACACCATTTCTGACCGGTGGCAGTCCAGTCTCTTCTTGAAAGCTTCCAGTGATGAAGTTCCCACAATTTCTAAAGGCAACTCCTGTCCATGGGTTGATACCATTTCAATCATAATAGAGCTGGAAGGGACCTTGGAGGTCTTCTAGTCCAACTCCCCACCCAAGCAGGAGACCCTACCCCATTTCTGACAGATGGCAGTCCAGTCTCTTCTTCAAAGCCTCCGGAGGGAGGGAGGGAGGGAAGGAAGAGAGGGAGGGAGGGAGGAAGGAAGGAAGGAAGGATGGGAGGAAGGAAGGGTAACAGAGTTGAAAGGGACCTTGGAGGTCTTCTAGTCCAACCCCCCACCTAAGCAGGAGTCCCTACCCCATTTCTGATAGAGGGCATTCCAGTCTCTTCTTCAAAGCCTCCGGAGGGAGGGAGGGAGGGAGGGAGGGAGGAAGGAAGGAAGGAAGGAAGGATAACAGAGTTGAAAGGGACCTTGGAGGCCATCTAGTCCAACCCCCCACCTAAGCAGGAGTCCCTACCCCATTTCTGACAGATGGCAGTCCAGTCTCTTCTTCAAAGCCTCCGGAGGGAGGGAGGGAGGGAGGGAAGGAAGAGAGGGAGGGAGGGAGGGAGGGAGGAAGGAAGGAAGGATGGGAGGAAGGAAGGATAACAGAGTTGAAAGGGACCTTGGAGGCCATCTAGTCCAACCCCCCACCTAAGCAGGAGACCCTACCCCATTTCTGACAGATGGCAGTCCAGTCTCTTCTTCAAAGCCTCAGGAGGGAGGGAGGGAGGGAAGGAAGAGAGGGAGGGAGGGAAGGGAGGGAGGGAGGGAAGGGAGGGAGGGAAGAGAGGGAGGGTGGGAGGGAGGAAGGAAGGAAGGGAGGAAGGATAACAGAGTTGAAAGGGACCTTGGAGGTCTTCTAGTCCAACCCCCCACCTAAGCAGGAGACCCTACCCCATTTCTGACAGATGGCATTCCAGTCTCTTCTTCAAAGCCTCCGGAGGGAGGGAGGGAGGAAGGAAGGAAGGAAGGATAACAGAGTTGAAAGGGACCTTGGAGGTCATCTAGTCCAACCCCCTGCCCAAGCAGGAGACCCTACCCCATTTCTGACAGAGGGCATTCCAGTCTCTTCTTCAAAGCCTCCGGAGGGAGGGAGGGAGGGAAGGAAGAGAGGGAGGGAGGGAGGGAGGAAGGAAGGAAGGATGGGAGGAAGGAAGGATAACAGAGTTGAAAGGGACCTTGGAGGTCTTCTAGTCCAACCCCCCACCTAAGCAGGAGTCCCTACCCCATTTCTGACAGATGGCAGTCCAGTCTCTTCTTCAAAGCCTCCGGAGGGAGGGAGGGAGGGAGGGAGGGAAGGAAGAGAGGGAGGGAGGGAGGGAGGGAGGAAGGAAGGAAGGAAGGATGGGAGGAAGGAAGGATAACAGAGTTGAAAGGGACCTTGGAGGTCTTCTAGTCCAACCCCCCACCTAAGCAGGAGTCCCTACCCCATTTCTGATAGAGGGCATTCCAGTCTCTTCTTCAAAGCCTCCGGAGGGAGGGAGGGAGGGAGGGAGGGAGGGAGGAAGGAAGGAAGGAAGGAAGGATAACAGAGTTGAAAGGGACCTT
The DNA here is from genome assembly GCA_039707465.1 of Rhabdophis nuchalis. Lineage (NCBI taxonomy): Eukaryota > Metazoa > Chordata > Lepidosauria > Squamata > Natricidae > Rhabdophis > Rhabdophis nuchalis. Next base: position 410,920,546 of record CM077643.1, read on the forward strand.
GGAGGCCATTTAGTCCAACCCCCCACCTAAGCAGGAGACCCTACCCCATTTCTGACAGATGGCAGTCCAGTCTCTTCTTCAAAGCCTCCGGAGGGAGGGAGGGAGGGAGGGAAGACAGGGAGGGTGGGAGGGAGGAAGGAAGGAAGGAAGGAAGGAAGGGAGGAAGGAAGGATAACAGAGTTGAAAGGGACCTTGGAGGTCTTCTAGTCCAACCCCCCACCTAAGCAGGAGACCCTACCCCATTTCTGACAGATGGCATTCCAGTCTCTTCTTCAAAGCCTCCGGAGGGAGGGAGGGAGGAAGGAAGGAAGGAAGGAAGGATAACAGAGTTGAAAGGGACCTTGGAGGTCATCTAGTCCAACCCCCTGCCCAAACAGGAGACCCTACCCCATTTCTGACAGAGGGCATTCCAGTCTCTTCTTCAAAGCTTCTGGATATTTCCCCCCACCCCTCTTCCCGGCTCCCTGTCCCCACAACGCCGATTCTCACCCCGATGCCGGCTCTCACCTTTATGGATCAGGATGCCGGCCAGGTTGTTGAGGATGACGTGGGTATCCGGGTGCTGCGTCTGCTGGGCCAGTTCGGCCGCTCTGCTCACCTGGGCGAAGGCCTCGTCGTAGAGGCCCTGAGTGTCCAGCGCCGTGGCCAAATCGTTCATCACCACCACCGTCTGAAAGGAAACCCCCAAACCCCCCCACCCAGATCAGGAGGGACAAGGATGAAGTCGAGGGACTCCGAAGCCAGCGAGGCTCACAGGCCCCTCCCGGCATTTGGGTTGGTGAAGAGAAGAGAAAGAAATGAAACTTTGGTTGTTGCCGATGGGAAAGATTGGAGGTTGAAGGAATGGCTGGTTCTCCAAGGCAAATTGGAAGGTATTTATTGGAAGTCAATGCCCCCTTTTCTTTTTCATTCTTTCTTTCTTTCTTTCTTTCTTTCTTTCTTTCTTTCTTTCTTTTTCTTCTTTCCCTTTCTTTCTTTCTCTTTCTTTTTCTTCCTTCCTTTTCTTTCTTTCTTTCTCTTTCTTTCTTTCTTTCCCTTTCCTACATATCCACCTTCCTCCCTCTTCTTTCCATCCTTTATTCTTCCTTTTCTTTCTTCCTTCCTCTCCCTCTCTCTTTCTCATTCCTCCCACCTATCCATCTTCCTTCCTCTTTTTCCATCTTTTCCTTTCTTTCCTTCTCTTTCCCTTTCTCCTTCTTTCTATCCACCTATCCATCTTCCTCGCTTTCTTCTATCCTTTTCTTTTTCTCTTTCTTTTTCTTCTTCTTCTTATTTCTTCCTTTTTTCTTTCCTTTCCTTTCTTTCTTTCTTTCTTTCTTCCTTCCTCTCCCTCTCTTTCTTTCTCCTTCCTCCCACCTATCCATCCTCCCTTTTTCCATCCCTTTCTTCCTTTCTTTCTCTTTCCCTTTCTCCCTCCTTCCCACCTATCCATCTTCCTCCCTTTTTTCTATCCCTTTCTTTCACCCTTCCTTCCCTCACTCTTACTCTTTCCTTCCTCCCATCTATTCATCTTCTTCTTTCTATCCTTTTCTTTCTTTCTCCTTCCTTCCTCTACCTATCCATCTCTCCCTCTTTTTCTATTGATTTCTTCCTTTCCTTCCTTTCTTCATTCCTTCCTCTCTTTCTCCTTCCTCCCACCTATCCATCTTCCTCTTTTTTCTATCATTTTCTTTCTTTTTTTCTTCCTTCCTTCCTCTATGTCTCTCTTTCTCCTTCCTTCCTCCCACCTATCTTCCTCCCTCTTCTTTCTATCCTCTTCTTTCTCTCTTTTTCTTTCTTTCTGTTCCTTCCTTCCTTTCTCCTCCCTCCACCTATCCATCATCCTCCATCTTTTGTCTTTCTTTCTTTCTTTTTCTTTCTTTCTTTCTCTCTCTTTCTCTTTCTTTCTTTCTCTTTCTTTCTTTCTTTCTTCCTTCCTTTCTTTCTCTTTCCTTCTTTCTCTTCCCCCTTGTATCCCACACCCACCTTTCCCCTCTCCCCTTCCCTTCCTTTTCGCTATTTTTCTCCTCTCTTCGTGTTTGACACAATAAAACAAAACCTTCAGAAACATGAAAAAGAAAAAAGAATTACGGAATGGGAAGGGACCTCGGAGGCCATCTAGTCCAGCCCCCTGCTCCAGCAGGAAACCCTATCAAGTCGATCAACCCTGTGAGCCCGAGGAGTTTCTGCCCTTCGGCCCTTCGTCCTTGGAAGCCTCCCCGGGGCTCACCTGGGGGTGCCTCTCCCCGTTGACCTCCATGGCGATCTTCAGCGCCCGCTCGTACATGGTCTGGGCCAGCGACGTCTGGTTGTGCGCCAGGAGATAGCGGGCGTAGGAGTCCATGCTCATGGCCAGTAGCAGGTGGGTGTTGACCTTCTCTTCCTCTGGAACAAGAGGGGAAGAGAGAGTGAACCCAGACCGCCGCCCCTGGTCTGGACCACAGGAAGTCCTCGACTTACGGCCATTCATTTAGTGACCGTTACAAGTTACAACAGCCCTGAAAAACTGAACTTCGGACCGTTTTTCACACGACCGTCGTGATTTAGAACCGTGCTTCATACTTATGTCCGTTGCGGTATCCCCGCGGTCCAAATGCAGACGCTTGGCAGCTGACTCGGATTTATGACGGTCGCAATGTTCCCGGAGGGGCAGGGGTGTGTGTGTTGTCACGTGATCCCCTTTTGTGACCTTCTGACCAGCAAAAGGGGAAGCCAGATTCACTTAACAACCATGCGACTCACTTAACGACGGCAGGGATTCGCTTAAACGACGGTGGCCAGGACGGTCATAAAAGGGGGCAGAACTCACAAGAACTGTCTCGCACAGCAGTGGAAATTTTGGGCTCTGTTGTGGTGGTAAGTCGCTGGCTTCGGAGTCCCTCGCCTATAATAGCATGAGCTATCATTCCCAGAAGGTTCCTCCCCCCCCCCCAACTAAATACTCCAGGACTTACGACCAACATGCTCATCACTGTCATAACAGTTGTAAAATGCACTGGTCCCCAGCCTGGTTTTAAAACCATTTTTGCAGCCGTCGTTAAGTGAACGGCGTGGTCGTTAAGCGAACCCAGGGTTCACTAGGGAAGCGGTTTGGCGAGAAAACCAGAAGCAAAGGCTGTTGATTTTGACAAAACCGTCATAAAATGTCGTCCCGTCACTATAAGACGCCGCAAACAGCCATGAAATGCGGATCCTGAGAGCCTGAAGTTTCGTGACACGACCACAAGGGGGCGGCAACTGTCAGAATTTGGGTCCTAAGTAGCAGTCTATAGTGGTAATGTAAAACGGTCGCTAAGTGTTTGGTCGTAAGTCGAGGACTACCTGTAAGCAAATTTTCAGGATAGTCAGGCTGAAGGCCAACAGGTCTGGACAGCCCCTCTTGGTCCTCTACCTGGCAAGGTGCCCGCGGGCATCTCCTTCTGCTTAGCGACTTTCTCCTCCAGGGTCAGGATGCAGAACTGGTAGCCGGCCAGGGCGAGTTTGTCCCTGCGCAGGAAAAAAAATCAAATATTTACTTTAAAGTAAATATTTTAATAAATACTTTAAAGCAACTTAGAACTGAGGAGAAATTTCCTGACAGTGAGAACAATTAACCAGTGGAACTCCTTGCCTCCAGAAGTTATGAAAGCCCCAACCCTGGAAGTCTTCAAGAAGATGCTGAATAGCCATTTGTCTGAAACAGTATAGGGCTTCCTGCCTGGGCAGGGAGTTGGACTAGATGACCTCCAAGGTCCCTTCCAACTCTGCTATTGTATTGTAAAGTACTTACTTTAAATTTACTTATTGAAATTTACTTATTTAAGGTGGCTTTGAGGGTTCATATTTTATAACTCAAGAGATGGTTTCCCCCAAAGTATCTTTAAGGTAAAGTTTCCCCTCGCACATCTGTGGCAGTCGTTCCCAACTCTAGGGGGCGCTGCTCATCTCTGTTTCGAAGCCGAAGAGCCAGCGCTATCCGAAGACGTCTCCGTGGTCATGTGGCCGGCAGGACTCAACGCCCGAAGGCTCACGGAACGCTGTTCCCTTCCCACCAAAGGTGGCTCCTATTTTTCTACTTGCATTTTTTACCTGCTTTCGAACTGCTAGGTTGGCAGAAGCTGGGACGAGTGACGGGAGCTCCCTCCGTTACGCGGCGCTGGGGATTCGAACCGCCGAACTGCCGACCTTTCTGATCGACAAGCTCAGCGTCTGAGCCCCTGAGCCACCGTGTCCCTTAAAGTATCTTTATATATACATAGATTTTTTGGGAGCGTGGGCATCAGAATGTCATTCTTTCAAATGTGTGCCAGTCGGTTCGTAGAAAAAAGGGACAGAAAGGTTCTTAATACGTATGTGAATATTGTAGCATTCATATATAACATAGCACAATATAATGTATATATTAATAACCGTTATATATTATAGACAGATTATATTATATATGAATACTACAATATTCACATACGTATTAAGAACCTTTCTGTCCCTTTTTTCTACGAACAGACTGGCACACATTTGAACGAATGACATTCTGATGCCCACTTTCAAAACAATATGTATACCCATACACATACATGGGTATACATGTATACATGTACATATAAACATATGCTACACACACACACATGTTTTCTCTCTCTCTCTCTCCCCCTCCTCACATACACTCTCTCTCACATAAACACACACACAATATTTGGGCAATAATAATAATAATAATAATAATTTATTATATTTATAAACCGCCCCCTCTCCCCAAAGGGACTCGGGGCGATGTACAGGAAAATTAAAAAAACCATCTAAAAACATACAATACACAACAAAATTAAAAACAAATTAAACTACCCTGTGCTAAAATTTAAAAAAACCATTAAAATCACCACCCATTAAAACCCAATAAACAATTTGAGAAAACAGACTGGGGCGAGAAGCGTAGAATTAGGCCAAACCGGCCTGATGGAACAAATTATTATAAGTCTTATATTATACAATAATACAATACAATAGCAGAGTTGGAAGGGACCTTGGAGGTCTTCTAGTCCAACCCCCTGCGTGGGCAGGAACCTTATACCATTTCAGACAAATGGCTATCTAACCTCTTTTTAAAGACTTCCAGGATTGGGGCATTCACAACTTCTGGAGGCAACTTCTGTTCCAGAGGTTAATTGTTCTCACTGTCAGAAAAAAAAAAAGGTTTTTACTTTTTGGCAGAAGGCGCAGAGGTCCGTGGTCGTTCTAATATCCGGCGGTAGGTCGTTCCAGAGGATCGACCAGGTGATATTTGGGTAGGCCAGGTGATCTGAGAGAAATGATAGCAGTGTTCCGATATCTCAGGGGTTGCCCCAAAGAAGAGGGAGTCAAGCTATTCTCCAAGGCACCTGAGGGCAGGACAAGAAGCAATGGGTGGAAACTAATCAAGGAGAGAAGCAACTTAGAACTGAGGAGGAATTTCCTGACAGTGAGAACAATTAACCTCTGGAACAGCTTGCCTCCAGCAGTTGTGAATGCCCCAACCCTGGAAGTCTTTAAAAAGATGTCGGATAGCCATTTGTCTGAAATGGTATAAGGTTCCTGCCCACGCAGGGGGTTGGACTAGAAGACCTACAAGGTCCCTTCCAACTCTGCTATTGTATTGTATTGTATTGTATTGTAAATGAACACACTTACTCTCCCCCCATCCCCTGCTTCAGCTGATAAAGTGAGGAGAACTTGTGGCTTAGAGGGTAATACAATTGCCTAATATGCTATAGCAGCCCAAATTCTCTGGGAATTGAAGTCCGCTTTAAAGGAGGCCGCCTGGGGTCTTCTGGGAGTGGAAGCCCACCCCTCTTCAAGGATGCGAGCGGAGGAATCCGGGCCGTGGAAGTCTGCATATCTAACCGGGCTGGCTGTGGCATTCTGGGAGTTGGAGTCCACCCTCTTACTGGTGCCCAGCTTGAGTCTGCTAAGGCCAGCGAGGCAAAGGGACTTACTGGTTTTGAGCCGCGTAGATGCTGGCCAGCTTCAGGGACATCTGGAGGATAGCATTGTCATCCTGGAGGATAAGGGGTGGGTGGGGTGGGGGCAAAGGGGAGGTGATGTGTAAGGCATCAGCATCCTAAGCACGATGACACTACCACCACCCCCAACCACACGACAAGCAAAAACTACGTTTCCTGACCCAGCTAGGTAATGCCATCAGAGTTGGAAGGGAAGGGGGAGGGGAGGGGTTTTTTGTAGGGTCCTTCATGCGCTCTTAGACGGGCGGTTTTCTGGCAGACGTTTCCTGACCCAGCTAAGTAACGTCATCAGGGATGGAAGGGAAGGGGGTTTGCAGAATGGTGGAGGAGGATTATTGTGGGATCCTTGTGGTGCTCTACATTTGGTTGTTTTCCTGCAGAGATTTCATCCCCCAAGTAGGGAACATCATCAGTACTAGAAGGGCGATGAAAGGAGTTTGTGGAGTAAAGGAGAGTAAAGGGAGATGAAAGGAGTTTGTGGAGTAAAGGAGAAAGGGAGGAGGAGGAGGAGGAGGAGGGGAGGAGGAGAAGGAAGAGCAGGAGGAGAAGAGGAGGAAGAGGAGGAGAACGAAGAAGAGGAGGAGGAAGAGGAGAAGGAAGAGGAGGAAGAGAAAGAGGAAGAAGAGGAGGAGGAAGAGGAGAAAGAAGAGGAGGAAGAGAAAGAGGAAGAAGAGGAGGAGGAGGAAGAGGAGAAAGAAGAGGAGGAAGAGGAGGAGGAGGAGGAGGAGAAGGAAGAGGACGAGAACAAAGAGGAGGAGGAGAGGAGAAGGAAGAGGAGGAGGAGAAGAGCAAGAGAACAAAGAGGAGGAAGAGGAGGAGGAGAAGGAAGAGGAAAGGAAGAGGAAGAGTAGAAGGAAGAGGAGGAGGAGAGGAAGAGGACGAGAACGAAGAGGAGGAGAAGGAGGAAGAGGAGAAGGAAGAGGAGGAAGAGGAAGAGGAAGAAGAGGAGGAGGAGGAAGAGGAGAAAGAAGAGGAGGAGGAGGAAGAGGAGAAGGAAGAGGACGAGAACGAGAACGGAGGAGGAGGAAGAGGAAGAGAAGGAAGAGGAAAGGAAGAGGAAGAGGACGAGAACAAAGAGGAGGAGGAGAAGAGGAGGAGGAAGAGGAGGAGGAGAAGAGCAAAAGAACAAAGAGGAGGAGGAGGAGGAGGAGAAGGAAGAGGAAAGGAAGAGGAAGAGGAGGAGAGGAAGAGGAGAAGGAAGAGGAGGAGATCCTAGGGGTCCTTGGTGTTGAGCTGGCTTGTTTTCTTGCAGGCTGGGCATCCTGGCTGGGGAATTCTGGGGATTGTAGTCCACAAGCCTTAACGTGGCCAAGTGTACAGACCCCCCCACCCGCCCTCCGGTCTAGAGGGAGGCGATCCATATCCCCGGGGACCCTCCTGGGGCAGGGGCCTCCCTGAGAAACGCACTTACTTGCTTGACGTCCCCAGCGAGCATGTAGCTCATGGTGACTTTGAAGAGCTTTCGGCCTGGGAGGAGGAGAAGGGAGAAGGGGAGGAGGAGGGGGTTGAGCGGCTGGGGGAGCGGGGATCGCCAGAGGTTGGAGGGAAGGGGCTCCCCCTGGCCCACCCACCCAAAAGGAGTTTTTCCTCTAGGGGTGTCCTTACCTTCTCCAGCTCTCCTCTCAGGAAGGCCAAGTTGGCCATCTGGAAGACACCAAGGAAATGGGGTTAGTTGGCTTTTTTCCCCTGCTCCTTAGCAGGGATTTTTTTTCTGTCTCACTACGTGTGTGATAGACAGAGAGAGGGAGGGAGACAGACATATGATGACTGGAAAGAAAGAAAGAAAGAAAGAAAGAAAGGAAGGAAGGAAGGAAGGAAGGAAGGAAGGAAGGAAGGAAGGAAGGAAGGAGAGAGATATGAGACAGACAGACATATGATGGCTAGATAGATAGATAGATAGATAGATAGATAGATAGATAGATAGATAGATAGAGAAAGAAAGAAAGAAAGAAAGAAAGAAAGAAAGAAAGAAAGAAAGAAAGAAAGAAAGAAAGAAAGAAAGATGGCTGGATAGATAGATAGATAGATAGATAGATAGATAGATAGATAGATAGATAGATAGATAGAAAGATGGATAGAGAGATATGAGACAGACAGACATATGATGGCTAGATAGATAGATAGATAGATAGATAGATAGATAGATAGATAGATAGATAGATAGATAGATAGATAGATAGAAATAGAAAGAAAGAAAGAAAGAAAGAAAGAAAGAAAGATGGCTAGATAGATAGAAAGATAGATAGATGGATAGATGGATAGAGAGAGAGAGAGAGATGAGACAGACAGACATATGATGGCTGGATGGAAAGAAAGATAGAAAGAAAGAAAAAAAGAAAGAAAGAGAGAGAGAGAATGAGTGGATAGATTGAATGGATGGACGGACAGATAGATAGCAGAGACCATTCCTGGAAGGAACTGTGGAGAAGAAGCCGGGGGGGGGGGGGGGGTCAAGGAGGAACTGAAAGTTCAGAAGAAGGACGGGGGGGGGGGGGGACTGACCATGTCATACGTGTAGATAATGGCGGCGTTGTTGCTGGATTGCTGAGAGAGCCAGGAGGCTTCGTGCAGGAGGCGCTCGGCTTCCTCCAATTCTCCTTTCATGATCTTCAGCTAATGGCGGGAAGGAACGGAGGAGAAGGAGGGAGGGAGGGAGGGAGGGAGGGAGGGAGGGAGATGAGAAAGTGAAAAGAGGAGAAAGGAGGGAGGGAGTAATATGAGAAAGGAAAAAGAAGAATTGAGGGGGGATGGAAGGAAAGAAAGAAGGAAGGAAAGGAAAAGAAGGAAGGAATGGAGGGAGGAAGATGAGAAAGGAGGAAAAAAGGAAGGAAGGAAGGAATGGAGGGAGGGAGGAAGATAAAAAAGGGAAATGAGAAGGGAGGGCGGGAGGGAAGGAGGGAAGGAAAAGGAGAACGAAAGAAGGAATGGAGGGAGGAAGATGAGCAAATGAAAATAAGGAAGGCGGGAAGATGACAGGGAAAAGAGAAGGGAGGGAAGGAAAGAAGGAAGGAAGGGAAAAGAAAAGGAAGGAAAGAATGGAGGGAGGAAGATGAGAAAGGAGGCAAAATGGAAGGAAGGGAGGAAGGAAGGAATAGAGGGAGGGAGGAAGATAAAAAAGGGAAATGAGAAGGGAGGGCGGGAGGGAAGGAGGGAAGGGAAAGGAGAAGGAAGGAAAGAATGGAGGGAGGAAGAGGAGAAAGGGAAAAAAGGGAGAAATGGAAGGATAGAAAGAAAAACCTAATTAAATTAGCAAAAGCAGCCTAGTTGCTCCGCCCCATAGATGGAGAGGCAGCCAAGCCCAGACCCCTGACCCCCCACCCCCACCCCCATCCCCGAGGTGCTGGGGAGGCCTGGGGGGACGACCAGCCCCTCTTGTCCTCCCCCCCAGAGGCCTTGCCTCCCCAAAGGACCCTTCCCCAGGGAAAGGAGGGAGGGGGGGGGAGTCCCCTTCCAGGCTGTCTGCTCACCTTGGCTTTTTTCAGCAGGAGAATGATGGCGTCTTCGGGGTCTTCCTCCTTGGCCTTCCCTTCGTCTCCCCCCTCCTCTTCTTTCTTCCCGGAGAAAAGGAAGAAGGCTGGAAGACAAGCAGAGCCAGAGGAGGTTGGGAGAAGAAAAGGGGAAGACTAGATGACCTCCAAGGTCCCTTTCAACTCTTGGTGTTCTGTATTCTGGGACTCAGTGCCCATCAGCCACTGCCCATGTTTCCTGAGGATAACGGTAGGAAGTCAAAGGGAATGGGGGATGACTTGTATTTATTTTTAAGAGTATAAAATTGTGTGCGTGTGAGCAACATGCGCGAGCTGCACTGGCTGCCTGTGGTCTTCCGGGTGCGCTTCAAGGTTGTAGTTACCATCTTCAAAGCGCTCCATGGCACGGGACCTGGTTACTTGAGAGACCACCTCCTACCACATTCCTCCCTTCGACCTGTCCGTTCTCACAGAGTTGGCCTTCTCAGGGTGCCATCAGCCGGTCAATGCCGATTGGTGACTCCCAGGGGAAGGGCCTTCTCTGTGGCGGGTCCGACACTCTGGAACGACCTGCCCCCCGATATCCGCACCATCACGGACCTACGCCTCTTCCGTCGGATGGTAAAAGCTCATTTATTTCATCTAGCCGGCCTGACATAGATTAGGGAATATTTTAATTCGATATTTATTGGTTTTAATTATTTATTCAAATTTTAGCACAGATCTAATAATTTAATTGTTTTTGTATATTTTGTATATTGTGGGGTTTTTATCTTTCTGTGCACCGCCCTGAGTCCCTTTTAGGTGAAATAGGGCGATATCAAATTAATAAATAAAATAAATAAATGTATGTATGTATGTTGCATTTTTGCTGATAAAAAAATGAAGGGAGACTAGTATAGATCTAGGTGCTTTGACATAACACTATGTGTGTGTGTAATTATTTTATTATTTTAATTATTTTATTTATATCTATTTTATTTATGTAATTATTTTATTTATATAATTATTTTATTTATGTAATTATTTTATTTATATAGCTATTTTATTTATACAATTATTTTATTTAGGCAATTATTTTATTTATGTGTTTTATTTATATAACTATTTTATTTATACAATTATTTTATTTATGTAATTATTTTATTTATGTATTTTATTTATATAACTATTTTATTTATACAATTATTTTATTTATGTAATTATTTTATTTATATAATTATTTTATTTAGGTAATTATTTTATTTATATAGCTATTTTATTTATACAATTATTTTATTTAGGTAATTATTTTATTTATGTATTTTATTTATATAACTATTTTATTTATACAATTATTTTATTTAGGTAATTATTTTATTTAGGTAATTATTTTATTTATACAATTATTTTATTTAGGTAATTATTTTATCTATTTTTATTTAATTCATATCTATATTTATTATTTATATTTATATTTATTTCTCTTTTTTCTTTCTCTCTCCTTTTTCTTTTCTTTCATTCTTTCTCTCTCTCTCTCTCTTTCTCTCTTGCACAGGGATTCCTTTCCAATCAATTTATTGCCTTAATTCATAATTTAATGGAATAAATGTTTAAAAAAAACCCACTAGAAAACTTATTTTCAATCAATACCGCCATTCCCATTTATGCTTCGGAGGCCCCGCCCACACGGAAAAAACCACGCCCACTCTCGTCATAGGCGAGTCGCTATTGGGTAAGAAGACACGCCCTCTTTCACCTGATAGGCCGAGGCCGCTGCCAACTCGGACGGCTCCTCCCGCTGC
>CM077643.1:410931850-410988625 GCA_039707465.1 Rhabdophis nuchalis
AAGGCCCCCGTGGCCGCACTATACCATGCGGCCACTAGGTCCTCAGTCGAGTCGCGGGGCAGGGACACAGGTATTGGCCCAAGCTCCCTCTGGAACCTTTCCGGATCCATCAGGCGCCTGGGGCGGAACCAACTCGGTGTCTCCGGTTCCGCCTCCCTGCGGTGGGGTGTGACGGTTGGAAAGTCCATCCGAAGGAGAGAGTGATCTGTCCATGACAAGGGTAAGATGACTAAATCCCCTGTTCCGAGATCACTTCTCCACTGTCCAGAGACAAAAATCAGATCCAGCGTGTGTCCTCCCTCGTGAGTGGGGGCCCTGAACTACTTGGGTCAGGTCCATGGCCGTCATGGAAGCCATGAACTCCCGAGCTGCCTCGGATGTTTCGCCCGCCGATGGCAGGTTAAAGTCCCCCATGACTATAAGTCTGGGGGTCTCCACCGCCATCGCGGCGATCACCTCGAGCAGCTCGGGCAGGGCTGCTGTTACATAGCGGGGAGCCAGGTATACAATCAGCAAGCCCAACTGCCTCCCTAGGCCCCACTTCACGAAGAGGGGACTCACAGCCGGTCGTCTGAGGCACGGTGTCTCCCTCGGCTCCAGACTTTCCTTAACAATGACCGCCACCCCCCCCACCCTGCCTAGTGCCCTAGGCTGATGAAATGCACGGTAGCCTGGTGGGCACATTTCCACGAGGGGTAAACCCCCCTCGGGGCCCAACCAGGTCTCCGTAATTCCCACCAGGTCTGGGTCCCCCTCTGACACAAGGTCATTTATGAGGGGGGCTTTGTTCACCACGGACCTGGCGTTGCAGAACATCAGCCTGGGGCCCCGGCTCTGTAATCCCTGGCCGCCTAGCCCACGAGCGGAGCACAGGGGGTTGGAGCACAGGATGAGGGGACTGGAGGCTAAAACATATGAAGAACGGTTGCAGGAACTGGGTAGGTCTAGTTTAATGGAAAGAAGGACCAGGGGAGACAGGATAGCAGCCTTCCAACATCTCAGGGGCTGCCCCAAAGAAGAGGGAGCCAAGCTATTCTCCAAGGCACCTGGGGGCAGGACAAGAAGCAACGGGTGGAAACTAATCAAGGAGAGAAGCAACTTAGAACTGAGGAGGAATTTCCTGACAATCAGAACAATTAATCAGTGGAACTCCTTGCCTCCAGAAGTTGTGAATGCTTCAATCCTGGAAGTCTTTAAGAAGATGTTGGGTAGCCATTTGTCTGAAATGGTATAGGGTTTCCTGCCTAGGCAGGGAGTTGGACTAGATGACCTCCAAGGTCCCTTCCAACTCTGCTATTGTATTATTGACCGGTGGTGCCTCCCCAGGGAAAACAGCAGGGGGTTATGAAAACAAACTAAAAAGATAAATGGTTCCTTCCCTTTTGCATTTGAGTAGGCAAGAATGGACAGGAGGGAAAGAGGGAAAGAGGAAAGGCAAAGAAAGGAAGATGGGAAGAGAGCAAGGAAGGAAAAAGAAGAAAAGGGGGGAGAAGGAGAATGAAGAGGGAAGGAAGGAAAAGCAGGGAAAAGGAGAGAAGGAAAAGGAAGGAAGAAAGGAGGGAAAAGGAAGGAAGGAAAAGGAGGGAAAAAGGAAGGAAGGAAGGAAGGAAAAGGAAGGAAGGAAGGAAAAGGAGGGAAAAAGAAAGGAAGGAATAGGAGGGGGAAGGAAGGAAAAGGAAGGAAGGAAGGAAAGGAGGGGGAAGGAAGGAAAAGAAGGGGAAGGAAAAAGAAGGAAAAGGAGGGAAAAGGAAGGAAGGAAAAGGAGGGAACAGGAAGGAAGGAAAAGGACAGAAGGAAATGGAGGGAAAAGGAAGAAAGGAAGGAAGGAAAAGGAAGGAAGTGCTAAGGCAGGACTTCCCTGAGACTCTTCCTCACTCTCATTATCATTAATTTCCTTCCTCCCTTCTTCCTTCCTTTCCCTCCCCTCTTCCTCCTCCTTTCTCCTTCCCTTCTTTTTCCTTCCCATCCCTTCTTGCATGCTCAAATGCAAAAGGGAAAAACATGCTGAGTTTATTTCGATAGCCTTCTGCAGCCAAAATACACCTGGTGGGGAAGGGGAGGGCATGTGACCACCCACCCCCCTCCCCAAGCTCAGTTTTCCGCCGCAGGCTGGCCCCCGCGGGCCCAATCTAAGGAGCCTGGCGGTCCGGATCCGGCCCCCGGGCCGTGAGTTCGAGACTCCCTCCCTAGATGATTTGAGACAAGTGGCAATCTAGTCCAGGGGTGGGCAAACTTTGCAACTTTAAGTCTGAAGTTCTATGGCGAGGCCCCATCTGGAGTATTGTGTACAGTTCTGGTCCCCAGACATTCAGAAGGAGATGATGGAAATGGAAAAGGGGCAGAGGAGGGCAACCAGAAGGATTAGAGGGCTGGAACCCCTTCCTTACCATCGGAGAATGCAACGGCTGGGCCTCTTCACTCTAGAACGACGGCACCTGAGAGGTGACCTGATTGAAGTCTATCAAATCATGCACGGGGTGGACAAGGTAGAAAAGGAAAAACTGTTTTCCCCTATCGCACAACACTAGAACTAGGGGGCACTCCATGAAACTTTTGGAAGCTAGACCTCAAACAAATAAGAGGAGGACTTTTTCACCCAGAGGATCCCTGGTCTATGGAACTCCCTGCCAGAAGAAGTGGTGACTGCTGTCAGCCTCGACACCTTTAAGAAAGGATGAGAGGAGTTCATGGAGAACAAGGGTATCCATGGCTATCATGATGGATGCCTAAGGACACCCTCCGGGTTGGAGAGATAGGCAGGAGGTCTCTCAATGCCATTTGCAGGGAATCCTAAGCAGGTGAAGACATCTGCTTGGGAAGACCCTGAAGCAAATGGGGAGCCACTGTGGGAGACAGAAGGCTGGACTGGATGGGCTGTGGCCTCTTCCAGCAAGGCTGTTCTTATATTTCTTATGAAGGACTTCAGCTCCCAGACTTCACCAGCCAGCTTTGCTGGCTGGAGAAGTCTGGGAGCTGAAGTCCTTCAGACTTAAAGTTGCAAAGTTTGCCCACCGCTGATCTAGTCTCTTCTTCAAAGCCTCCAGTGATGAAGCACCAACACAACCTCCAAAGGCCAGAAGAGAAGGGATGGGGGGGGGGGGGGGGGGAGGAGGAGGGAGTGGAGCATGGGTCTTTTTTTTTCTTACCTTGCATTATTGAACCCGACAACACGGTCCTCTCCTTCATGTCGGAGTGGGGACTCCCTTGAGGCACAGCCCGGCAAATTAAGCCTAAAAGGAGAAAAAAAAATTGGAATTTACTGAAAACAGCCTCTCTCTTCCTTTTGCAATTGCCCCAAAGGTGCTTTTCCACATAGGCCACTGGGACCTTTTTTTTTTTTGCTTGAAGACGTTTCCCTTCTCGGGCGAGGGAGCTTCCTCAGTTCTGAACTGAACTGAAGAAACTTCTGGAATGGGAAGAGAAACGTCTCTGAGGTAAAAATAAAAATAAAAAAAATTAAAAATCCAAGGACAGCCAGTTGCCTTTTGAAAAAGCACCTTTCGGACAATCAGGGCCCTGGATGGCGGAGGAGATCCATAAATATTGATATTTGGGGCGTTTTAACGAATTCCTGAGGGAGCCAGCACTTATACATTTATCCTTAAAACATACTTTGAAGGTTCGTTTTGTCTAAAAATCAACAACACACAGCGTCTGTAGGTTTCGGGCCAGCTAAGACACGTCAAAATTTAACAGAATGTGACACGAATGACAGAGTTGGAAGGTACCTTGGAGGTCTTCTAGTCTAACCCCCCTGCTTAAGCAGGAGACATTTCAGACAAATGGCTGTCCAGTCTCCTCTTGAAAATCTCCAGTTATGAACCTCCCACAACTTCTGGTGGCAAGCAGTTCCACTGCTTAAATTGTTCTGTCAGGAAATTTCTCCTCAGTTCTAAGTTGCTTCTCTCCTGGATTAGTTTCCACCCATTGCTTCTTGTTCTGCCCTCAGGTGCTTTGGAGAATAGCTTGACTCCCTCTTCTTTGGGGCAACCCCTGAGATATTGGAAGGCTGCTATCCTGTCTCCCCTGGTCCTTCTTTTCATTAAACTAGATCAGGGATCTACAACCTTGGCAACTTTAAGACTTGTGGACTTCAACTCCCAGAATCCCTCAGCCAGCTTTGCTTTAGGACTAGTGGACTTCAACTCCCAGAATCCCTCAGCCAGCTTTGCTTTAGGACTAGTGGACTTCAACTCCCAGAATCCCTCAGCCAGCTTTGCTTTAGGACTAATGGACTTCAACTCCCAGAATCCCTCAGCCAGCTTTGCTTTATACAATAGCAGAGTTGGAAGGGACCTTGTAGGTCTTCTAGTCCAACCCCCTGCATGGGCAGGAATCTTATACCATTTCAGACAAATGGCTGTCTAACATCTTTTTAAAGACTTCCAGGGTTGGGGCATTCACAACTGCTGGAGGCAAGCTGTTCCAGAGGTTAATTGTTCTTACTGTTAGGAAATTTCTCCTTAGTTCTAAGTTGCTTCTCTCCTTGGTTAGTTTCCACCCATTGCTCCTTGTCCTGCCCCCAGGTGCCTTGGAGAAAAGTTTGACTCCCTCTTCTTTGTGGCACCCTCTGAGATATCGGAACACTGCTATCATGTCTCCCCTGGTCCTTCTCTTCATCAAACTAGACATACCCAGCTCCTGCAGCCGTTCTTCATATGTCTTAGTCTCCAGTCCTCTAATCATCTTGGTTGCTCTTCTTTGCACTCTTTCCAGAGTCTCCACGTCTTTTCTACATCGTGGCGACTAATGGACTTCAACTCCCAGAATCCCTCAGCCAGCTTTGCTTTAGGACTAATGGACTTCAACTCCCAGAATCCCTCAGCCAGCTTTGCTTTAAGACTTGTGGACTTTCCCTCCCAGAATCCCTCAGTCAGCTTTGCTTTAGGATTCGTGGACTTCAACTCCCAGAATCCCTCAGCCAGCAAAGCTGGATGAGGAATTCTGGGAATTGAAGTCCACCAGTCTTAAAGTTACCAAGGTTGGAGACTCGTGGTCTAGACATCCTCAATTCCTGCAAACGAACAGGGGTTTGCTAGCCAAGCTTACCTTCCAAAGGGGTCGAGACGGGGGATTCTCTCATTGACATGCCCTGCTTGATGTTTCCTTCCATAGCTTCGTACGTCCGTTTGAGGCTCATATCGTGAGCCATCCTTGGACTCCGTGTTCCTTCCCGGACATTCTTGATGGCTATTGGGAAGCAGGAAGAGGGAAAGCGTTTCGTTCAGGATTTACGGTCCCAAAGAAAAAGCAGACAAAAGGGGGAGATCCCCCCACCCAAAAAAGAAACCACAAAACAGCAAGGAATGCAGGACAACAGGGAAAACACTAGGGAAAGCTACTAGAATAACTACCGTATTTTTCAGAGTATAAGACGCACCGAAGTATAAGACGCACCAAGGTTTTGGAGAGGCAAATTAAAGAAAAAAGTAGGTAGGTAGGTAGGTAGAGAGGGAGAGTAGGTAGGTAGGTAGATGTTTCCAGGTGTACTTATCCATGTGTTAGAGAAGGAAATCGCTGACAACCTGCAGCACCTAACTTTGGTCCTGCTAGCACAGCATTTGAACCACGTAATTCTCATCCATTAGTTTAAAGAGCTTTCCAAAAGAGAAAAAAATAAATCTTTTTTGCACTCTGCAAACCTCCCCAAAACGGCCTGTTTTTCCCCAAATAAAAGTAATGAATAGCCTTGGGGGGGGGGGGGGGGCTTGCAGAGTGCTCCTGGGGGGTGGGGGTGGGAGCAAAAAAGAGCAAAAAACCAGCCCGTTTTTTGAAAAAATGGCCCCTTTTTCCCCAAATAAGAGTAATGAATAGCCTTGGGGGGGCTTGCAGAGTGCTCCTGAGGGGTGGGGAGGTGGAGGCAAAAAAGAGCAAAAAAAACGGCCCATTGTTCGCAAAAATGGGCCTCTTTTTTTCCCCAAATAAAAGGCAGGAATAGCCTTGGAGGGGGGGTTGCAGAGTGCTCCTGGGGGGTGGGGGTGGGGGCAAAAAGAGCAAAAAAATGGGCCGTTTTTTGCAAAAATGGGCCGTTTTTTGTCGAAAAAATGCATGGGCTTATAGAGTGCTGCTTATAGAGTGCTGCTGGGAGCTGCGGGGGGGGGGGGGGGGGGCAAAAAACCTGCCCATTGTTTGCTCATTTCTGCCCTCCCCAGTCCCCAGGAGGCTATGCACAGCCATTTTGGTGAAGGAGTGGGGCTTTGGGAGGCCAAAACCGCTGTATTCGATGTATAAGACGCACCCAGATTTTCAGCCCCTTTTTAGAGGAAAAAAGGTGCGTCTTATACTCCGAAAAATACGGTAAATATGCTGAAGATAAGAGACAATAATCACAAAAAGAGGGAAAAGAAAAAGAAGAAGTTAGGGGAAAGAGATAGAAGGAGGAAAAGAATTAAAAGTGGCATTTTATGGAGCCCAAGAGAAAACGGTTAAAAGAAGAAGAAAGGGAAAAAGAGTTACATTAGAAGACTAAAGAGAATAGTAGTAAGATTGTTAGGGTGACATAACTAATAAAGAAATAAAGGCATGATAGTATATTGTTAAATGTAGAGAAAAATGGAAAGAAATGCTCTCTATATTCAAATTCAAAGGTGCTCCATGGCACGGGGCCTAGCTACCTACGAGACCGTCTGCTGCCCCATACGTCCCTATGGCCGATTCGCTCCCACAGAGAGGGTCTGCTCCGGGTGCCGTCAACCGGGCAATGCCGGTTGGCGACGCCCAGGGGAAGAGCCTTCTCTGTGGTGGGCCCAACCCTCTGGAACGCTCTACCTCCCGAACTCCGTGTCATCTCGGACCTCCGCCTGTTCCGCCAGCGGTTAAAAACGCACTTCTTCCAACAAGCCAGCCTGGCATGATTTTACTCGACACTGCACTGTCTCTAGTTACCAAAGTTTTAATTCAGGGGTTTTAATATGGGGTTTTTTTAGCGCACGGTGGGTTAATTTAATTGAGTTTTAATGAATATTATTTTTGTATATATGTATTTATATTTTATATTCCCTGTGCGCCGCCCCGAGTCCCTTTGTGGTGAGATGGGTGCGGGTTATAAATGCGAATACAATCAAAATCAAAATCAAATCGAATTGAATTTGAAACAAGAGGATATACCCTGCTTGTAGCAAAATATACCAATGGAGAAAAATAAGACATGAAAACTGAGTGTAACTGGGAAGGGGCAAATTGAAGATATTGTTTACGTAGCAAGAAAAAAATCACGATAAAGATGAAAAATAATGGAAGAGGAGAAGAATTTGGATGGACGTGAAAACAAAACTGATTGTAAAAAGGATTTTGTAAATGAGGTAAAAAAAATACGCTGTGTTCCAATAATATGTACAATATATATATTTTTTAAAACCCCTGAATTGGAAAAAAGAAAAAGTGTTTCATTTGGATTCCCCCAGAGAAAATGGAGATAATTTTCAAGGAGAGGCAATATCAGGACCTTCGGCTTAAACCAAGGTGTCTTTTGACCTTGGTGGGGAGGAGGTTTTACAGACATTTCATAACCCAACTAGCTATCAACATCAGTGCTAGAGAAGGAGGAGGAGGACTGGGAGAGGGGGTGCTCTGACGGAGGCTTCTCAAAATCATGAAACTGCTGAAGCCTGCAGAGTGCTCCTGAGGGTTAGGGGCAGACCAAAACTTTTTTTTTCTTACTTACCGCTTCGAAATCTTGGTGCGTCTTATACACCGGTGCGTCTTAGAGTCTGAAAAATACGGTATCTTGGGTGGATGGTGCGCTCGTAGGAGAGGGCGGGACATAGGAGGGGAGTGTGGAATTACAGGCCTGACTTTAATTCACTCATGTTTTGCACGGCGTGTTTGTTGGAAGTACCAGAACAGGCTTATAAAGATTACCGTATTTTCCGGAGTATAAGACGCACCTTTTTCCCTCAAAAAAGAGGCTGAAAAATTGGGTGCATCTTATAAACTGAATACAGCATTTTTGGACTCCCGAAATACCGCCCCCTTTGCAAAAATGGCCGTGCAGAGCCTTTAGGAGGCTTCCAGAGTACTCCTGGGGGCTGGGAGGGCAGAAATGAGCAAAAAATGGGCTTTTGTTGCTCAATTTTTAAACGCCCCCCAGCCACAGGAGTACTCTATAAGAGTCCTAAAGGCTATGCACGCAATTTTTTGGATGAAAAACGGGCCTATTTTTGTGAAAAACAGATCGTTTTTTGCTCATTTGGGGGGGCACCCCCCCAGGAACACTCTACAAGCCCCCTAAAGGCTATTCATGCCTTTTTGTTGCCGTTTTAGGGAGGTTTGCAAAGTGCAAAACCCCTTTTTTTTTAAAAAAAATGCCTCTTCAAAACCTTGGTGCGTCTTATACTCCGAAAAATACAGTACCTCTTCGAAATCTTGGTGCGTCTTATACACCTGTGCGTCTTATAGTCTGAAAAATAAGGTACCTTGGGTGGATTGCACACGCGTAAGGGAGGGCGGGGCGCAGGAGGGTTTAAATGGTGGAAGGGTAGCGGGAAGTACGGAATTCGAGGCTTGACTTTAATTCACTCGTGTTCTGCACGGTGTGTTTGTTGGAAGTACTGGAACAGGCTTACCGTATTTTTCGGAGTATAAGACGCACCTTTTCCCCTCAAAAAAGAGGCTGAAAACCTGGGTGCGTCTTATACAACGAATGCAGAATTTTTGGCCTCCCGAAACCCCGTCCCCTTCACCAAAATGGCCGTGCAGAGCTTTTAGGAGGCTTCCAGAGAGCTCCTGGAGTGTGGGGAAGGCAAGACATTTTAACTCCCCCCTCAGCCCTTGGGTGGATTGTGCGCTTGTAGAGTGGGGCACAGGAGGGTTTAAATGAGGGAGGGGAGGGGAGTACGGAATTACAGGTTTGACTTTAATTCCACTTGTGTTTTGAGCTGTGGGTTTGTTGGAAGTTTGTTGGGATGTTTGCAGACTGCAAAAGCCTTTTTTTTTAAAAAAAATTGCCTCTTCAAAACCTTGGTGCGTCTTATACGCCGAAAAATACGGTGCTTCTTCGAAATGTTGGTGCGTCTCATAGTCTGAAAAATACGGTATCTTGGGAGGGTGGCGCACGCATAGGGGAGGGTGGGGCGCAGGAGGGTTTAAATAGTGGAGGGGGGGAAGTACGGATTTACAAGCTTGACTTTAATTCACTCGTGTTCTGCACGGCGTGTTTGTTGGGAGTAACGGAACAGGCTTATAAATATTACCGTATTTTTCAGAGTATAAGATGCACCTTTTTCCCTCTACAAATTACATTGGCCACGAACAACCTGCTTAAGTCGTCTTGTTTGTTTTTCTCTGTGACCCGTGGATTTGAGCATCCCGACCTTGGCACTCACCGTCGTAGGTAATGATGTGGCCACTCTTGCCCTCGTAGATGACGTGGCCTTTGGAGGTGGCCGCTTCTTCTCGGCTCTTCTCCGGACTGCTGTCCTCGGTAGCCAGACGGGTGATGGTTCCTTTGAGCAGAACGTCAGCTGCGATTCCAGCCTGGGGGAGGCCCGGGGTTCCCTGTAGGAGGACGGACGGACATGTTTTAATCTCCTTCAAAAAGATGGTGTCATCTTTTCCTTTGGACTTTCTACTATGCATTTTCTATTGTGGGAAAAGGGGAGGTGGGGATTGTACAGAGTTAGATGATAGGTAGCCATAACAGCATTCTTTCCAGAAAGCCAAGGTCATCCTTTGTATAGAGTTAGATGCTACGTAGCCATAACAAAATTATTTCTAGAAAGTCAAGGCCTGCAGCCATCTTTGCTTGTGGAATCTTTGGCCTGCCACACTTTCTATTTATTCTACTATGCCTTTATTCTATTGTGGGAAAATGGAAGGAGTTAAGATGATAGGTAGCCATAACAACATTCTTTCCAGAAAGTCAAGGTCATCCTTTGTCTCTGCACCTCTGCACCTGGCCGGAACTGGATGGGTGGAAGCTGCCAGCGTGGCAGTGGGAGATGGGACCATGGGATGGGCTTGTGGGTGTGGGGGGCAAGATCTTGAACTTCCAACTGGGTGGGGAAAACCAGGAAGCTTTCAGATTTGGGTTTCCCCCGATGTGCCAACATGGCTCTCTTTATAAATTGGAAGTTTCAGCAATATTTTGCGTCGGACTCTGATTTACTTTCGGGTGCTATTTGGAACCCTGACATAAATTAGGGGGGGGGGGCAACTGTCCATGGGGAATTGCTGATCCAGATCCTAGAGCAGGGAGAGAAGAGAGAAGGCGAGAACAACGCAGACTGAGCCAGCTATGAGGGAGGAGAGTAGAATAGAATAACAGAGTCGGAAGGGACCTTGGAGGTCTTCTAGTCCAACCCCCTGCTTAGGCCGGAAACCCTACACCACTTCAGACAAATGGTTATCCAACATCTTCTTGAAGACTTCCAGTGTTGGGGCATTCACAACTTCTGGAGGCAAGTAGTTCCACTGATTAATTCTTCTCACTGTCAGGAAATTTCTCCTCAGTTCTAAGTTGCTTCTCTCCTTGATTAATCATCATCATCATCATCATCATCATTGTCATTGTACTAAAAGGCGGAGGTCCACCTCGGACCTCCGCCTCTTCCGCCAACGTCTCAAGACTTATTTATTCCAACAAGCCGGCCTAGCATAACCCCCGTTTTCTGACTTTTAAATGTGGATACATTTTAAATTCTTAGGGTTTTATAATGGGTTTTAGCACGGGATAGAATTTAATAGTTTTTTAATAATATTTTTGTATTTTGTATGGTTTTTAATATTGCCTGTGCGCCGCCCTGGATCCTTACAAGGAGAAGGGCGGGGTATAAATTTAAAAAAATAAAATAAAATAAAATAAATAAAATTGGTTAGTTTCCACCCATTGCTTCTTGTTCTGCCCTCAGGTGCCGTGGAGAACAGCTTGACTCCCTCTTCTTTGTGGCAGCCCCTGAGATACTGGAAGGCTGCTATCCTGTCTCCCCTGGTCCTTCTTTCCATTAAACTAGACGTACCCAGTTCCTGCAACTGTTCTTCATATGCTTTAACAGAATAGCAGAGTTGGAAGGGACCTTGGAGGTCATCTAGTCCAACCCCCTGCCTAGGCAGGAAGCCCTATACCGTTTCAGACAAAAGACTATCCAACCTCTTCTTAAAGACTTGCAGTGTTGGGGCATTCACAACTTCTGGAGGCAAGGAGTTCCACTGATTAATTATTCTCACTGTTAGGAAATTTCTCCTCAGTTCTAAGTTGCTTCTCTCCTTGATTAGTTTCCACCCATTGCTTCTTGTCCTGCCCCCAGGTGCCTTGGAGAATAGTTTGACTCCCTCTTCTTTGGGGCAACCCCTGAGATATTGGAACACTGCTATCATGTTCCCGCCGCCCCCCTTCACAAGGCGCATTTGGGGACTGAGATGTAAGGAGGTGCCGATGAAAGGGGCATTCGTCTAGAACAGGGGTAGTCAACCTTTTTATACCTACCGCCCACTTTTGTATCTCTGTTAGTAGCAACATTTTCTAACCGCCCACCGGTTCCACAGGAATGGGGATTGATAAAATAGGGAAGTCAATTACATTTTTAAAAAGGGAAAGTGCTTCAGTATCGGGCAAAACCCATACCGCCCACTCTGAAAGCTGGAACGCCCACTAGAGGGCGGCAGGGACCAGGTTGACTACCACTGGTCTAGAACAAAGTTTGAATCTGCAAAGCCTTGTGTGTATTTGCTGATGCCGGGAGAGTACTGTTTGGCTAAACCTGGCTTATGGACTGCTGGCCCTGGTTACTGTTTGGCTAGCCTGGCTTACTGAACTACTCGCAGCCAGAAGCTGCTGGAATCCTGCATCGAGTTTTGGTCGCCACAATGTAGAAAAAGTGTGGAGACTCTAGAAAGAGGGCAGAGAAGAGCAACCAAGAGGATGAGGGGACTGGAGGCTCAAACATATGAAGAACGGTTGCAGGAACTGGGTAGGTCCATTTTAATGAAAAGAAGGACCAGGGGAGACATGATAGCAGTCTTCCGATATCTCAGGGGTTGCCCCAAAGAAGAGAGAGTCAAGCTGTTCTCCAAATCACCAGAGGGCAGAGCAAGAAGCAATGGGTGGAAACTAACCAAGGAGAGAAGCAACTTGGAATTAAGGAGAAATCTCCTGACAGTTACAACAATTAACCAGTGGAACTCCTTGCCTCCAGAAGTTGTGAATGCCCCAACACTGGAAGTCTTTAAGAAGATGTTGGATAGCCATTTGTCTGAGGTGGTGTAGGGTTTCCTGCCTAGGCAGGAGGTTGGACTAGAAGACCCCCAGGGTCCCTTCCAACTCTGCTATTGTAAAAAAGGTGACCGCGAGAGCTTTGCTCCAGGACTTGTAGTAAACGTGGAGATATTTTGGGGGGCACAGTGGGAGAAATAAAGGCAGGTAGACCTGTTCTCTGGCTGTGTTGCTTTCGTGCCTTGACCTGGGTCATCCCACAAAGCCAGTGGGGAAGCCAGATGAAGCAAGGTGGGAATACCTGAGTGATGGAGCCACGCAAAGCAGGCATCGCTTCCATGGAAACCTTGCAGGTGGGGGTCCCCCGAGTGATGCTCCCTTCCTGGATGGTGTTTGTACCTGCAGAGAAGTGGAAGAGGGGACAATGGTGAGGATGGGCCTGCAGATGTAATGAGGCCAGCTGTCAGGCCTGCAGTCATATTCCTCTTGGGTCTTTCGCCTGCCACACTTTCTATTATTCTACGATGCTTTTTCTATGGTGGGAAAATCGGAGGGTGGGATTGTACAGAGTTAGATGATAGGTAGCATAACAGCATTCTTTCCAGAAAGCCAAGGTCATCCTTTGTATAGAGTTAGATGCTACGTAGCCATAACAACATTCTTTCTAGAAAGCCAAGGCCTGCAGCCATCTTTCCTTGTGGATCTTTGACCTGCCACACTTTCTATTCTTCTTCTACTATGCCTTTTTTCTATGATGGGAAAATGGGAGGGTGGGATTGTACGGAGTTCGATGAGAGGTAGCCATAATAACATTCTTTCTAGAAAGCCAAGGTCATCCTTTGTCTTCGCACCTCTGCACCTGACCGGATCTGGATGGGTGGAAGCTGCCAGTGTGGCAGTGGGAGATTGGACCATCGGATGGAGTTGTGGGTGCGGAGGGGGGCAAGATCTGGAACTTTCAACTGGGTGGGGAAAACTGGGAAGTTTCCAGATTTGGGTTTCCCCAGATGGGCCAACATGGCTCTCTTCACCAATGGGAACTTTGAGGAATCCTTTGCCTCTTGGATTTAATTTTGGATACTATTTGGAACATTGACACTAGCTACAGCAACGGTGTCAAATTAAATTTCATTCAGCGCTGCATCAGGGTTGGGGTCGACCTCCATGTATGTGTGTGTGTGTGTGTGTGTGTGTGTGTGTGTGTGTATGTACCTGACCAGGTGGGCATGGCCAGCTTGAGGCCATTCTCAGGGCATGGCTGATTTGGGGGGTGGGGGGGGTGGCAAGCTTGAGGCCATTCTCAGGGCATGGCTGATTGGGGGGGGGGGGAATGGCCAGCTTGAGGCCATTCTCAGAGCATGGCTGATTGGGGGGGGGGCATGGCCAGCCTGAGGCCATTCTCAGGGCATGGCTGATTTGGGGGGTGGGGGGGGTGGCAAGCTTGAGGCCATTCTCAGGGCATGGCTGATTGGGGGGGGGGGGAATGGCCAGCTTGAGGCCATTCTCAGGGCATGGCTGATTGGGGGGGGGCATGGCCAGCCTGAGGCCATTCTCAGGGCATGGCTGATTGGGGGCGGGCATGGCCAGCTTGAGGCCATTCTCAGGGCATGGCTGACTGGGTGGGCATGGCCAGCTTGAGGCCATTCACAGGGCATGGCTGATTGGGGGGGGGGAATGGCCAGCTTGAGGCCATTCTCAGGGCATGGCTGACTGGATGGGCGTGGCCAGCTTGAGGCCTTTCTCAGGGCATGGCTGACTGGGTGGGCATGGCCAGCTTGAGGCCATTCTCAGGGCATGGCTGATTGGGGGGGGGCATGGCCAGCCTGAGGCCATTCTCAGGGAATGGCTGATTGGGGGCGAGCATGGCCAGCTTGAGGCCATTCTCAGGGCATGGCTGACTGGGTGGGCATGGCCAGCTTGAGGCCATTCACAGGGCATGGCTGATTGGGGGGGGGAATGGCCAGCTTGAGGCCATTCTCAGGGCATGGCTGACTGGATGGGCGTGGCCAGCTTGAGGCCTTTCTCAGGGCATGGCTGACTGGGTGGGCATGGCCAGCTTGAGGCCATTCTCAGGGCATGGCTGATTGGGGGGGGGCATGGCCAGCCTGAGGCCATTCTCAGGGAATGGCTGATTGGGGGCGAGCATGGCCAGCTTGAGGCCATTCTCAGGGCATGGCTGACTGGGTGGGCATGGCCAGCTTCAGGCCATTCACAGGGCATGGCTGATTGGGGGGGGGGGGGGAATGGCCAGCTTGAGGCCATTCTCAGGGCATGGCTGACTGGGTGGGCGTGGCCAGCTTGAGGCCTTTCTCAGGGCATGGCTGACTGGGTGGGCATGGCCAGCTTGAGGCCATTCTCAGGGCATGGCTGATTGGGGGGGGGCATGGCCAGCCTGAGGCCATTCTCAGGGAATGGCTGACTGGGTGGGCATGGCCAGCTTGAGGCCATTCTCAGGGCATGGCTGATTGGGGGGGGGCATGGCCAGCCTGAGGCCATTCTCAGGGAATGGCTGATTGGGGGCGAGCATGGCCAGCTTGAGGCCATTCTCAGGGCATGGCTGACTGGGTGGGCATGGCCAGCTTGAGGCCATTCACAGGGCATGGCTGATTGGGGGGGGGGAATGGCCAGCTTGAGGCCATTCTCAGGGCATGGCTGACTGGATGGGCGTGGCCAGCTTGAGGCCTTTCTCAGGGCATGGCTGACTGGGTGGGCATGGCCAGCTTGAGGCCATTCTCAGGGCATGGCTGATTGGGGGGGGCATGGCCAGCCTGAGGCCATTCTCAGGGAATGGCTGATTGGGGGCGAGCATGGCCAGCTTGAGGCCATTCTCAGGGCATGGCTGACTGGGTGGGCATGGCCAGCTTCAGGCCATTCACAGGGCATGGCTGATTGGGGGGGGGGGGGAATGGCCAGCTTGAGGCCATTCTCAGGGCATGGCTGACTGGGTGGGCGTGGCCAGCTTGAGGCCTTTCTCAGGGCATGGCTGACTGGGTGGGCATGGCCAGCTTGAGGCCATTCTCAGGGCATGGCTGATTGGGGGGGGGGCATGGCCAGCCTGAGGCCATTCTCAGGGAATGGCTGACTGGGTGGGCATGGCCAGCTTGAGGCCATTCTCAGGGCATGGCTGATTGGGGGGGGGCATGGCCAGCCTGAGGCCATTCTCAGGGCATGGCTGATTGGGGGGGGGCATGGCCAGCTTGAGGCCATTCACAGGGCATGGCTGACTGGGTGGTCGTGGCCATCTTGAGGCCATTCTCAGGGCATGGCTGACTGGGTGGGCATGGCCAGCTTGAGGCCATTCTCAAAGCATGGCTGACTGGGTAGGCATGGCCAGCTTGAGGCCATTCGCTGGGCGTGGCTGACCGGGTGGGTGTAGGCCATTCATTAGGCATGGCTGATTGGGTGGGCATGGCTAGCTTGACGCCACTCCCCAAATTACTGGCATGTTTCCTCTTCACACTTCGACTGAGCCAAAGCCACATGAGTCAGCCTCACACAATTTTCAGGACAGACCCGTGGGCCAGATCCAACCATATTTCGAGCCGAATCTGGCCCCCGGGCTTTGTGTTTGACACTTCTTCTATTTTTGGAGCACCTGTAACTTTTAATTTTTTTAAAACATAAATATCATCTTTGCAAAATTTCTACATTGTTAAACATCCATTATACTCCTTTTATCTGTACATATATACTTTTATATGTCTACAATACATCTTATATAGATAATTATTTTCACAACTTCCTGTTAGGGCCCCATTAAGGGAGGAGACATACTGTTTCCCTCTCTGCCTAACTAACACACATATCTAAAAAAATGTACACAACGTAATTTCATGGTTCTCTGTCTAGATGGTCTCTGGTGATGAGCCGAAAGGCAGAGAGGGAAACAGTATGTCTCCTCCCTTAATGGGGCCCTAACAGGAAGTTGTGAAAACAATTATCTATATTAAATACTCCAAGTCCAACCCCCTGCCTAGGTAGGAAGCCCTATACTGTTTCAGACAAAAGGCTCTCCAACATCTTCTTAAAGACTTCCAGTGTTGGGGCATTCACAATTTCTAGAGGCAACTTCTGTTCCATTGATTAATTGTTCTAACTGCCAGGAAATTTCTCCTCAGTTCTAAGTTGCTTCTCTCCTTGATGAGTTTCCACCCATTGCTTCTTGTCCTGCCTGCCCTCAGGTGCCTTGGAGAATAGCTTGACTCCCTCTTCTTTGGGGCAACCCCTGAGATATTGGAAGACTGCTCTCCTGTCTCCCCTGGTCCTTCTTTTTATTAAACTAGACATCCCTAGTTCTGAGCTGCAGGTAGTCCTCAATTTAACCTCATCCTCCACCAACACTGATAGAGCAAGCCATTCTGCACAAACAGAGGGCAAAATCCACTTCCTTCCAGCCCCGATGACGTTACCTAGTCGGGCAAGGAGACATCTGCAAGAAAACAACCCCAATTTCGTGGCGTTTAGCTTGTACGACGACAACAAAGGCTACTATACTACTAACGGAGTACCAGGAACTCTGCAGAACAGGATGTACTGGAGACCATCTCAAGAACGCGACATTTTCTTCCTCCATCCAAGCTGGGCTTACCTCGGACAACTCCCTCGTGCTGAGCTCTGACTAACAATCCTTCGGGCTGTTGCGAATTTTGGCTCCGGGGTGAAAATTCCTCTTGCTTGATGTAAGGCAGGGAAGCTTCAAAGAAAGGAAGAAAGGCAAGGAGATCTTTTAAGATTACACACCACCCACTCCGAGCTCTTTCGTCCCACACAGCCTCAGAGTCTCCAAGCCTATGTCAGTTGGATCTTGGCTAAGGGTTCAATTTCCTAAACACTTAACCCTAATCCTGGGACCCAGGCCTGCCCAGAAGGCCACTTAACATAAGAATAACATAAGAAGAGCCTCGCTGGAAGAGGCCGCAGCCCATCCAGTCCAGCCTTCTGTCTCCCACAGTGGCTCCCCATTTGCTTCAGGGTCTTCCCAAGCAGATGTCTTCACCTGCTTATGATTCCCTGCAAATGGCATTGAGAGATCTCCTGCCTATCTCTCCAACCCGGAGGGTGTCCTTAGGCATCCATCATGATAGCCATGGATACCCTTGTTCTCCATGAACTCCTCTCATCTTTTCTTAAAGGTGTCAAGGCTGACAGCTGTCACCACTTCTTCTGGCAGGGAGTTCCATAGACCAGGGATTCTCTGGTTGAAAAAATCCTTCCTCTTATTTGTTTGAAGTCTAGCTATCCAAAGTTTCATGGAGTGCCCCCTAGTTCTAGTGTTGTGCGATAGGGAAAACAGTTTTTCCTTTTCTACTCTGTCCACACCGTGCATGATTTTATAGACTTCCATCAGGTCACCTCTCAGGCGCCTCGTTCTAGAGTGAAGAGGCCCAGCCGTTGCAGCCTCCGATGGTAAGGAAGGGATTCCAGCCCCCTAATCCTTCTGGTTGCCCTCCTCTGCCCCTTTTCCATTTCCATCATATCCTTCTGAAGGTCTGGGGACCAGAACACTTAAGACACGTAGTGGCGCAGGGATTAGAATTAACCTAATTGCAGTGGTGAAATGTAAAAAAAAAAAAAATTGCCACCGGTTCTCTGGGCGTGGCTTGGTGGGGCGTGGCTTGGTAGTGGTGGGTGTCATGTAACTGGCTGGGCGTGGCCAACTTTAAAAAAAAAACATTTTTACTACCTATTCACCCGAACCGGTAGTAAAAAAATGCTTTAAGAAGTGGGGGAGGGGGAAGGTTCAGCTAGCTAGATTGTGGGAACCTTTCTCCCCCCCCCCATTTTTAAAAACTTTTTTGAAAAAAAATTATTTATTTTTTAATAAAACAAAAATACAAAAAGGAAAAATCATCCTTCTACATTATATCCTTTGGGAAGTACGTCGACTGGTTACACCTAACTCTTGTGCGTTTCTAGAACCATTATTACTCATGGATAATCTTGTTTTAGAGATTTTAAATCAAAAGATTCATTATATATCTCAAGATATCTTAATATCATTACACCAGATTTCCCCTCTTTCCTACTGACATAGGAAGGACTCAGCCTTCCGTCCTTCCTAAGTCGGTAAAATGAAGACCCAGATTGTTGGGGGCAAGAGGCTATCTCTGTATGTAAGTCCAAGTGCTATTGTGAAGGAAGGGAGGGTGGGAGGGAGGGAAGGAAGGAAGTTAGGAAGGAAGGAAGGAAGGAAGGAAGGAAGGAAGGAAGGAAGGAAGGAAGGAAGGAAAAGATTGAAGTAAACTGGAAGGGAAGGAAGAAAAATAGAGATGAAGAAGATAAGAAAGGAAAGGAAGAGGAGGAGGAGGGAGGGAGGGAGGGAGGGAGGGAGGGAGGGAAGGAAGGAAGGAAGGAAGGAAGGAAGGAAGGAAGGAAGGAAGGAAGGAAGGAAGGAAGGAAGGAAGGAAGGAAGGAAGGCAGGCACACAGGCATGGTGGCACAGTTGTTATAATCCAGTATTTCAGGCTAACTCTGCCCACAGCCCGGAAGTTCAATCTGTCCTTCCGAGGTGGGTCAAATGAGGACCCAGATTGTTGGGGGCAATTGACTCTGTAAACCGCTTAGAGAGGGCTGTAAAACACTGTAAACCGGGTTATAAGTCTAAGGGTTATTGCTATTTCTCCCTCCCTCCCTCTCTTCCTTTTCTTCTTCCTTCCTTTCCGTCTCTCCCTCCCTCCTTCCTTCTGGCTCTCTCTCTTTCCTCCTTCCTTCCTTTTCCTCTGTTTTCTCCTCCCTCCCTTCCCATGGTGGCGCATGGGTTAGAAGGCAGCATTGCAGGCTAAACTCTGCCCACAGCCAGGTAGTTCGATCTTGACCTGCTCAAGGTCGACTCAGCCTTCCGTCCTTCGGAGGTGGGTCAAACGAGGACCCAGATTGTTGGGGGGCAAGAGGCTGACTCTGTAAACCACTTAGAGAGGGCTGCAAAGCACTTTGAAGCAGCATTTAAGTCTAAGGGCTATTGCTTGGGAGGGAAGGAAGGATGGAAGGAAGACAAGAAGGAAGTAGGGAAATTCCCACTTTGTAGGGAAATGAAAAATGTATTGTACTATCCTTTTTTTTTGTATGAAGCCTCGGAGGGGGCCGACACCTCCGACATAGATGTCCTCAAAATATCTCTTTAATACCTTATACCCTTTTCCTGTTTTTAAAAATTTGTAAAAACCAATAAAACTTTTTTCTCATAAAAAAAAAAAGAAGAAGGAAAGAAGGAAGGAAGGAAGGAAAGGAAGGAAGGAAGGAAGGAAGGGTTGTTAGAAGGCAGCATTGCAGGCTAAACTCTGCCCACAGCCACGTAGTTCGATCTTGACCTGCTCAAGGTCGACTCAGCCTTCCGTCCTTAGAAGGTTGGTCAAATGAGGACCTAGATTGTTGGGGGCAAGATGGCTGACTCCGTAAACCGCTTAGAGGGGGTCTGTAAAACACTGTGAAGCGGCATATAAGTCGAAGGGCTATTGCTACCTTTCCATCTTCAAAGACTATCCCTCACATCCAACTGGTCTTGTGAAGGCCAAGGAGCCCAGCAGGCCCTTCTTTTCGGCACACCTGCATAGAAGCCAAGGCCGCGCCCGTCCTCGGTTATTTACCTGACTTGGAATCCTGCTGCCTTGGCAGGCCGAGCGAAATGGAGCCTCCAGGTGGCTTGGCTGGTTCCTGGCCGTAAGAGCTCTGGCCGTGGGACAGGTAAGTGCCCGGTGTTCCCTACGAGGGGGAGGGAAAAAAAGCACACTCTGAGAGGAGAAGTAATTTCCTGCCAGGACAGGGTGCAGCTGGGATGAATGCACCTGCGAGGCCTGGTGGTAGGGCGACGGAGAAATCCCGCAGGTGGGCTGAATACGGAACGGGTCGCCGACGAGGCCGGAGATAGCGCAGGTGTGACGCGCTTGGGTTTCTACGGGTGAGCGTGTGAACTGCTGGTCGCGGGGGGGGTGGGGGGGGGATGCTGCCGCATGGAATCCAGCATGTCCAGGAAGGAGAACAGCCGTTTTGGTCCCGACTCTCTGTACGAAGAGCAAGCTGAATTCTCCATGCCTATCTCTCCTGCCTTTCTCTCCCTCTATCTAATTCATCTAGATTTATGTCTTGTCTGTCTGTCTATATCCATCATTTATCAATTAATTGTCACTTTCATCTATCAATCCATCAATTTATCAGCTATCAATCAATCAGAATCAATCAGAATCAATCAGAATCAATCAGAATCAATCAGAATCATCTATCTATCTATCTATCTATCTATCTATCTATCTATCTATCTATCTATCTATCTATCTATCTATCTATCTATCTATTTATCTACCAATACAATACAATACAATAGCAGAGTTGGAAGGGACCTTGTAGGTCTTCTAGTCCAACCCCCTGCGTGGGCAGGAACCTTATATCATTTCAGACAAATGACTGTCTAACATCTTTTTAAAGACTTGCAGTGTTGGGGCATTCACAACTTCTGGAGGCAACTTCTGTTCCAGAGGTTAATTGTTCTTACTGTCAGGAAATTTCTCCTTAGTTCTAAGTTGCTTCTCTCCTTGATTAGTTTCCACCCATTGCTTCTTGTCCTGCCCCCAGGTGCCTTGGAGAATAGTTTGACTCCCTTTTTTTGTGGCACCCTCTGAGATATGGGAACACTGCTATCATGTCTCCCCTGGTCCTTCTCTTCATCAAGCTAGACATACCCAGCTCCTGCAGCCGTTCTTCATATGTCTTAGTCTCCAGTCCCCTAATCATCTTGGTTGCTCTTCTTTGCACTCTTTCCAGAGTCTCCACGTCTTTTCTACATCGTGGCGACCAAAACTGTATGCAGTATTCCAAGTGTGGCCTTACCAAGGCACCATACAGTGGCATTAACACTTCACGCGGTCTAGATTCTATCCCTGTTGATGCAGCCTAGAACTGTGTTGGCTTTTTTGGCAGCTGCTGCACACTGCTGGCTCATATTTAAATGGCTGTCCACTAGGATTCCAAGATCCCTCTCACAGTTGCTACTATTGAGCAAGGTACCACCTATACTGTACTTGTGCATTTGGTTTTTCTTGCCTATATGTAGGACCTTACTTTTTTCACAATTGAATTTCATTTTATTAGATAGTGCCCAATGTTCAAGTTTGTCTAGATCCTTCTGTATCTTAAGCCTATCTTTTGGAGTGTTGGCTATTCCTGCCAGTTTGGTGTCGTCTGCAAATTTGATGAGTTCCCCATTTATCCCCTCATCCAAATCGTTGATGAAGATGTTAAAGAGTACTGGGCCTAAAACAGAGCCTTGGGGGACTCCACTGCATACTTCCTTCCATGTAGATGCAGTTCCATTGAGGACTACACGTTGAGTGCGGTTGGTCAGCCAGTTGCGAATCCATTTGCTGGTGGTGCTGTCTAACCCACAATTTTCTACTTTATCTAATAGTAGGTTATGGTCTACGTTATCAAATGCCTTACTGAAGTCCAGGTAAATTATATCAACAGCATTCCTCTGGTCCACTGATTTTGTCACTTTGTCAAAGAATGCAATTAGATTAGTCTGGCATGATCTGTTTTTGACAAACCCATGTTGGCTTTTGGCTATTACTGTGTTTGCTTCTAGGTGTTCACTTATTTGTTGTTTAATTATCTTTTCCAGAATCTTTCCTGGTATTGAGGTCAGGCTGGGAAAGATTCTGGAAAAGATAATTAAACAACAAATAAGTGAACATCTATCTATCTACTCTATCCATCCATCCTACCTAACCTACCTATCTATTTATCTATCCATCCATCCATCCTAACCTACCTACCTACCTACCTACCTATTATCTCTCTCTCTCTCTCTCTCTAATCTATCCTACCTTCCTATCATCCATCCATCTATCCTACCTAACCTACCTATCTACCTATCCTTACCTACCTACCTATCTTCCTACCTACTTACCTATTTATTTATCTACCTATTTACCTATTTATTTATCTACCTATCTATTTATCTATCATCTATCTACTCTATCCATCCATCCATCCTACCTAACCTACCTACCTATCAACCCATCCATTCATCCATCCATCTTAACTTACCTACCTATTCTCTCTCTCTCTAATCCATCCTACCTACCTATCATCCATCCATCTATCCTACCTAACCCACTTACCTAACTTATTTGTCTGTCTGTCTATCTATCCTACCTAACCTACCTACCTACTTACCTATTTATTTATCTACCTACCTATTTACCTATTTATTTATTTACCTACTTATTTATCTATCTATCATCTATCTACTCTATCCATCCATCCATCCTACCTAACCTACCTACCTTCCTACCAACCTATCCATCCATCCATCCATCCTAACCTACCTACCTACCTATTATCTCTCTCTCTCCCTCTCTAATCTATCCTACCTACCTACCTATCATCCATCCATTTATCCTACCTAACCCACCTACCTATCTTATTTGTCTCTGTCTATCTATCCTACCTACCTATTTATTTATCTACCTACCTATTTACCTATTTATCTACCTACCTATTTATCTATATATCATCTATCTTAGTGTTTAATGGGATTTTAGCACAGGTGTTATATTTAATTCGTTTTTATGCTATGTCTGTATATTTATTGTTTTATTTTGTCCTGTGCACCGCCCCGAGTCCCTGTGGGGAGAGGGAGCGGTTCTACAAATTAAATATATTATATATTATATTATTATTTATCTACTCTATCCATCCATCCATCCTACCTAACCTACCTACCTACCTTCAGTATCTATCGATCTATCCTACCTTACCTACCTAACTACATACATACATACATACCCTACCTACCTACCTATCTACCCTACCTACCTACGGTATCTATCTATCTGCAGTATCTATCCTATCCCCGGCCATTGATTAAGACCCCTCCCAGCCTCAATAAAATAAAACTCTGCCTGTTCTTCAATTGCCCTCCCCCTTTATCTCCACCCCCCCTGCATCTGTCCCCTTTTGGCTCTGCCAGGCGACAGCAAGCAACCCCGACACCTGCAAGGCCCTGGGGGCTTCTTGGCCCGCCTTGGCTGTGGGACTGCAGCAACCCTCGACTCGCAGCACATGCTGAAGCCTCAGCTGCCCCTCAGCACAGCAGCTTAACGCAAAGCTGGTGTCCCTGGATGCTCCAGCCGCGGTCGCTCTCACCGCAGGGACTCCGAGGCCAGTGAGGCTCTGCCCTCTTCCACCCCAGCTGACCTCCCTGGTCCCGCTGCGGACGAGGTGGGCCAGGCCTGGCCCTTGCACGAGGCAGCTGAATCTTGCCAGGAAAATATTGGGAGGAGGAATAAATGGTACATCCAGGAGTTTCCTCCCAAAGGGCCAGGGTGGCAGGCTTGGGTCAGGTGAACAAGGATGGCAGGGCACACACCCAGATCACGCAGGTGGCCCTCGGCTTATGACCATTCGTTTAGGGACCGGCGCTGAAGGAAAAGGGGACCGATGGCCGTTTTCCACACTTAGGACTGTGGGTCAGGCCTGCAGCCCTCTTTCCTTGTAGATCTTTGGCCTGCCACACTTTCTATTCTTCTGCTCTCCCTTTTCTATGGTGGGAAAAAGGGAGTGGGGAATTGTACGGAGTTAGATGAGAGGTAGCCATAACAACATTCTTCCTAGAAAGCCAAGGCCTGCAGCCCTCTTTTCTTGTGGATCTTTGGCCTGCCACCCTTTCTATTATTCTTTTACTATGCCTTTTCTATTGTGGGAAAATGGGAGGGGGGGGATTGTATGGAGTTAGACGATAGGTAGCCATAACAATATTCTTTCTACAAATCCAAGGCCTGCAGCAATCTTTTCTTGTGGATCTTTGGCCTGGCACAATTTCTATTATTCTTCTACTAGGCCTTTTTCTATGGTGGGAAAGTGGGAGGGGGGAATTGTATGGTGTTAGATGGTAGGTAGCCATAACAACATTCTTCCTAGAAAGCCAAGGCCTGCAGTCATCTTTTCTTGTGGATCTTTGGCCTGCCACACTTTCTATTCTTATTCTATTAGGTCTTTTCTATGGTGGGAAAATGGGAGTGGGGAATTGTACGGAGTTAGATGACAGGTAGCCATAACAACATTCTTTCTAGAAAGCCAAGGTCATCCTTTGTCTTTGAACCTCTGCACCTGACCAGAACTGGATGGGTGGAAGCTGCCAGCGTGGCAGTGGGAGATTGGACCATCGGATGGGCTGGTGGATGTGGGGGGGGGAGGGGGGGGCAGGATCTTGAACTTTCAACTGGGTGGGGAAAACCGGGAAGCTTCCAGATTCAAGGTTTCCCCAGATGGGCCAACATGGCTCTCTTTATCAATGGGAACTTTGAGGAATCCTTTGCCTCTCGGACTCTGATTTGCTTTCGGATGCTATTTGGAACCATGGCACCGTGGCTGCCGCAGCCCCATGGTCAAAATTTCGGCCGCTTGGCGACTAACTCGTAGCTATGATGGTCACGGTGTCCCCTTTTGCGTCCGTCTGACAAGCAAAGTCAAAGGAGGAACCCGGAATCACTTAACGACCAAATGTGACTGATTGAACAACTTGCACTGATTCAGTAAAGAACTGTGGAAGGACAGGACATAAAATGGAGCAAAACTCCTTTAACAACGGTCTCACTTAGTAACAGATGTTTTGGGCTCAATTCAGTGGTTAAGTGGAGGACTACCTGTATAGATTCTCTTTCTCTCCCCTCCAATCTGTTTCATGATTTTTTTTATATCTTTCGTCTCTCTATTTCTCTACATCTCTCTCTCTTTCTCTCCATTCTTCTTTCTATCTGTGTCTTTCTCTTTTTCTCCCTTCTTCTCTTTCTCTCTGTCTCCGTCTTTCTTTCTCTATTTCCCTCTCTCTACCTATCTCTCTTTCTGTCTGTCTCTCAGTCTCTCCTTCTCTTTCTACCTCTATGGTCTCTTTATTTAGCCATATCTGTCTCTCTCTCTCTCTTCTTCTCTTCCTCTCTTTGTCTGTCTTTCTCTTTCTCTATTTCACCCCCTCTCTCTATCTGTCTCTCTTTCTGTCTGTCTCTCTGTCTCTCCTTCTCTTTCTACCTCTATTGTATCTCTATTTAGCCATATCTGCCTCTCTTCTTCTCTTCCTCTCTGTCTCTGTCTTTCTCTTTCTCTATTTCACCCCCTCTCTCTATCTGTCTCTCTTTCTTTCTGTCTCTCTGTCTCTCCTTCTCTTTCTACCTCTATTGTCTCTCTATTTAGCCATCTCTGTCTTTCTCTCTCTCTCTCTTTCTTCTTCTCTTCCTCTTTGTCTCTGTCTTTCTCTTTCTATTTCACCCCCTCTCTGTCTCTCTTTCTGTCTGTCTCTGTCTCTCCTTCTCTTTCTACCTCTATTGTCTCTCTATTTAGCCATATCTGTCTCTCTCTCTTCTTCTCTTCCTCTTTGTCTCTGTCTTTCTCTTTCTCTATTTCACCCCTCTCTCTATCTGACTCTCTTTCTTTCTACGTCTATTTTCTCTCCATTTAGCCATCTCTGTCTTTCTCTCTCTTCTTCTCTTCCTCTGTCTTTCTCTTTCTCTATTTCACCCCCCTCTCTCTGTCTCTCTTTCTTTCTCTGTCTCTCTCTCACACCGTCTCTCCTTCTTTTTCTCTGTTTCTCTCTCTCTCTCTTTCTGTCTCCGTCACCTTTCCAGCCTGGCTTCCGACAAACAAAGTCCATGAAGCTAAATTCGCTTAACGGCCGCACAGTTCACTTAACAACTGCGAAAAACATTGTAAAACGAGGCAAAATTCACTTCACAGATATCTCACTTGGCAACAGAAATTTTGGTCATATGTCGAGGGCGACCTGAGGGTGGGAGAGAGTTCGGTGGGGGGAGGGCAGGGCGGCAGAGGAGGGAGTTAAAGCATCCCTGCGGTCATAAGTGTGGGATGGCTGCCAAGCAGTGACATTTCTAATACAATAGCAAAGTTGGAAGGGACCTTGGAGGTCATCTAGTCCAACTCCATGCCTAGGCAGGAAACCCTATACCATTTCAGATAAGTGGCTATCCAACATCTTCTTAAAGACTTGCAGTGTTGGGGCATTCACAACTTCTGGAGGCAACTTCTGTCCCACTGGTTAATTGTTCTGACTGTCAGGGAATTCCTCCTCAGTTCTAAGTTGCTTCTCTCCTTGATTAGTTTCCACCCATTGCTTCTTGTCCTGCCCTCAGGTGCTTTGGAGAATAGCTTGACTCCCTCTTCTTTGGGGCAATCCCTGAGATATTGGAAGGCTGCTATCATGTCTCCCCTGGTCCTTCTTTTCATTCAACTAGACATCCCCAGTTTCTGCAACCGTTCTTCATATGTTTTAGCCTCCAGTCCCCTAATCCTCTTTCTTGCTCTTCTCTGCACTCTTTCCAGAGTCTCCATGTCTTTTCTACATCGTGGCGACCAAAACTGTATGCAGTATTCCAAGTGTGGCCTTACCAAGGCACTATACAGTGGCATTAACCCTTCACGTGATCTTGATTCTCTCCCTCTGTTTATGCAGCCTAGAACTGTGTTGGCTTTTTTGGCAGCTGCTGCACACTGCTGGCTCATATTTAAATGGTTGTCCACTAGGATTCCTAGATCCCTCTCACAGTTGCTACTATTGAGCAAGGTACCACCTATACTGTACTTGTGCATTTGGTTTTTCTTGCCTATATGTAGGACCTTACTTTTTTCACAATTGAATTTCATTTTATTAGATAGTGCCCAATGTTCAAGTTTGTCTAGATCCTTCTGTATCTTAAGCCTATCTTTTGGAGTCTTGGCTATTCCTGCCAGCTTGGTGTCATCTGCAAATTTGATGAGTTCCCCATTTATCCCCTCATCCAAATCATTGACGAAGATGTTGAAGAGTACTGGGCCTAAAACAGAGCCTTGGGGGACTCCACTGCATACTTCCTTCCATGTAGATGCAGTTCCATTGAGGACTACATGTTGAGTGAGGTTGGTCAGCCAGTTGCGAATCCATTTGGTGGGGATGCTGTCTAACCCACATTCTTCTACTTTATCTAATAGTAGGTTATGGTCTACTTTATCAAATGCCTTACTGAAGTCCAAGTAAATTATATCGACAGCATTCCTCTGGTACACTAATTTTGTCACTTTGTCAAGAATGCAATTAGATTAGTCTGGCATGATCTGTTAGGA
The DNA here is from genome assembly GCA_039707465.1 of Rhabdophis nuchalis. NCBI lineage: Eukaryota > Metazoa > Chordata > Lepidosauria > Squamata > Natricidae > Rhabdophis > Rhabdophis nuchalis. The sequence goes on from CM077643.1 coordinate 410,959,101, forward strand.
ACAAACCCATGTTGGCTTTTGGCTATTACTTTGTTTGCTTCTAGGTGTTCACTTATTTGTTGCTTAATTATCTTTTCCAGAATCTTTCCTGGTATTGAGTAGGCTGATGGGTCTATAGTTTCCTGGATCTATTTTTTTTTTTGGAAGGCTGCTATCATGCTATCACTGGAACACTGCTATCAACATTTTGCGGGGGCGCTGCAATAGCCAGAAGTCCCTTCGTTCAGCGCCACCGTGATTTACAACGGAGAAGGGAAAGGAAGAAAGGGAGAGGGAAAGAGAGAGAGAGAGAGAGAGAACGGTGGTAAGGCGAGGACTTCCACCCAACCTTGAGCTTCTGGTCGCCGAGAAGACGGACGGATGCAAAGAACGCTTCTTTTCTCTTTCCTGCTTACTTGCGAAATGGAGCCCCCCATGATGAAGGAGGGCTTCTCCGAAGGCATCACCGTCTTGGAGGAGGGGATGAGGGGTGGGGGCGGCCGGGTGGGCCGGGTGGGCGGGGGCCGCACCCCTTCCTGGAGGTTCGTGATGACTTGATGGGGAGCTGGCTGCAGGACTGGGGAGAAAGGAAAAGAGACGCCGGGTGAATTCAATAATATTAAAGAGAATATCTGGAGCTCGGGGTTGGGCGGTGGGGGTTCTTGGTGCCCTCTGAGCTGGGGGGGGGGGGTTTGCAGACGTTTTGTCAACCCAACTAGGGAACGTCATCGGTGCAAGAAGGGAGGAGGAGGAGGAGGAGGAGGAGGAGGAGGAGGAGGAAAACGAAGAGGGGAAGAGGAGAAGGAAGAGGAAGAAAAGAAGGAGGAAGAAGAGAAGGAAGAGGAGGAAAGGGAGGAGGAGGAAAAGGAGGAGGAGAAGGAGGAAAAGGAAGAGGAGGAAGAGGAGAAGGAAGAGAAGAGGAGGAAAAGAGGAGAAGCAAGAGGAGGGGGAGGAGGAAGAGGAGAGGAAAAGGAGGAAAAGGGGGAGGAGGAGGAGGAGGAAAAGAAGAGGAGGAAGAGGAGAAGGAAGAGGAGGAAAAGGAGGAGGAAGAGGAGAAGGAAGAGAAGGAAGAGGAGGAAAAGGAGGAGGAAGAGGAGAAGGAAGAGGAGGAAAAGGAGGAGGAGGAGGAAGAGAAGAAGGAGGAGGAAGAGGAGAAGGAAGAGGAGGAAAAGGAGGAGGAGGAGGAAGAGGAGAAGGAAGAGGAGGAAAAGGAGGAGGAGGAGGAGGAAGAGAAGAAGGAGGAGGAAGAGGAGAAGGAAGAGGAGGAAAAGGAGGAGGAGGAAAAGGAGGAGGGAGGAAAAGGAGGAGGAAGAGGAGAAGGAAGAGGAGGAAAAGGAGGAGGAGAAGAGGAGAAGGAAGAGGAGGGGGAGGAGGAAGAGGAGAAGGAAAAGGAGGAAAAGGGGAGGAGGAGGAAAAGAAGAGGAGGAAGAGGAGAAGGAAGAGGAGGAAAAGGAGGAGGAAGAGGAGAAGGAAGAGAAGGAAGAGGAGGGAAAGGAGGAGGAAGAGGAGAAGGAAGAGGAGGAAAAGGAGGAGCAGGAGGAGGAAGAGAAGAAGGAGGAGGAAGAGGAGAAGGAAGAGGAGGAAAAGGAGGAGGAGGAGGAAGAGGAGAAGGAAGAGGAGGAAAAGGAGGAGGAGGAGGAAGAGGAGAAAGGAAGAGGAGGAAAAGGAGGAGGAGGAGGAGGAAGAGAAGAAGGAGGAGGAAGAGGAGAAGGAAGAGGAGGAAAAGGAGGAGGAAAAGGAGGAGGAGGAAGAGGAGAAGAGGAGGAAAAGGAGGAGGAGGAAGAGGAGAAGGAAAAGGAGGAAAAGGGGGAGGAGGAGGAGGAGGAAAAAAAGAGGAGGAAGAGGAGGAAAAGGAGGAGGAAAAGGAAGAGGAGGAAAAGGAGGAGGAGGAAAAGGAGGAGGAGGAGGAGGAAAAGAAGAGGAGGAAGAGGAGAAGGAAGAGGAGGAAGAGGAGGAGGAAGAGAAGGAAGAGGGAGGAGGAAGAGGAGAAGGAAAAGGAGGAAGAGGGAGGAAGAGGAGAAGGAAGAGGAGGAAAAGGAGGAGGAGGAGGAAGAGGAGAAGGAGGAGGAAGAGGAGAAGGAAGAGGAGGAAAAGGAGGAGGAGGGGGAGGAAAAGAAGAGGAGGAAGAGGAGAAGAGAAGGAAGAGGAGGAAAAGGAGGAGGAGAAGAGGAGGAGGAAGAGGAGGGGGAGGAGGAAGAGGAGAAGAAAAAGGAGGAAAAAGGGGGAGGAGGAGGAAGAAGAGAAGAAAGAGGAGGAGGAAGAGGAGGAGGAGGAAAAGAAGAGGAGGAGGAGAGAGAGGACTGTGGGGTCCTTGGTGCTCTCTGAGCTTGGTGGTTTCCTTGCAGGCATCTCATGACCCATTTCATGTCTCTTCTACGTCTACTTCTTCCTCCTCCTCCTCTTTTCTCCCCCTCCTCCTCCCTGCCTTCTAACTCAAACAACGTTACCTAGTCCGTTAATGAAACCTCTGCAATAGAACCACCCAGCTAAGAGAGCAGCGGGAACCCCACCCTCCTCCTCCTCCTCCTCCTCTCCGCAACCCCTCCTATCCCTGGTGACACTACCTCGCTGGGTCATGAGACGTCTGCAAGGAAGCCACCAAGCTCAGAGAGCACCAAGGACTCCCCGAATTGTTACCACCTGGCCACTCCCACCTCTCGCCCCCCAAAAGCAGCCGAGGGAAAACGGAGGGGCACGAGAAATTTTACCTGGCGGGACACTGTAACGGTTCATGTCCGGCTGGGGCGACGCCTTGTTCATGTCCCGGGGTGAGAGGCGGTAAGGTGAGCCCGATCGGGCCGCGGCGTTTTGCATCTGGGCTTCCTGATCCATGGCGCGCTTGACTTCGGCGTAAGGCATGTAGGCGACGGTCTTTCCTGGCAAGAGGAACGGAAGAGCTGCGGTTACGAAGCGAGAAAGAGAATCTTTGCCGGGCGTAATTTTCATATTTTTTTGGTATTTTTTTTTTATTAAAAAAAACTTTTTTTTCATAAAATGAAAATACAAAAAGGAAAAACCATCCTTCTACATTGCATCATTTGGAAAGTATGTCGACTGGTTACACATAATACGATACAATACAATACAATACAATAGCAGAGTTGGAAGGGACCTTGTAGGTCTTCTAGTCCTACCCCCTCCTGCGTGGGCAGGAACTTTATACCATTTCAGACAAATGGCTCTCCAACATCTTCTGAAAGACTTCCAGGGTTGGGGCATTCACAACTTCTGGAGGCAACTTCTGTTCCACTGGTTAATTGTTCTGACTGTCAGGAAATTTCTCCTTAGTTCTAAGTTGCTTCTCTCCTGGATTAGTTTCTATCCATTGCTTCTTGTCCTGCCCCCTGGTGCCTTGGAGAATAGTTTGACTCCCTCTTCTTTGTGGCACCCTCTAAATATCGGAACGCTGCTATCATGTCTCCCCTGGTCCTTCTCTTCATCAAACTAGACATACCCAGCTCCTGCAGCCGTTCTTCATATGTTTTAGTCTCCAGTCCCCTAATCATCTTGGTTGCTCTTCTCTGCACTCTTTCCAGAGTCTCCACGTGTTTTCTACTTCGTGGCGACCAAAAAATAACTCTTGTGCGTTTCTAGAACCATCATTGCTCAATAATAATAATAATAATAGTAGTAATAATAATAATAATAATAATACTTTATTGTCATTGTAATAATATTGTAATAAAATTACAAGTAAATTGGTTGAATTAATTAATGAAATTAATCTCAATTCATGGATTTTAAATCAGAAAATTAATTACATATCTTAATGTCATTACACCCGAATTCTCCTCTAATATTCCATATTTGGTCTATCTTCTTCTTCAAGCATGTCTTCCTTAAACATAACCACATAATGGCATCCATTGTCTATTCCCCCAAAATCCCCTAATCATCAAGAGCAACCAAGATGATTAGGGGACTGGAGGCTAAAACATATGAAGAACGGTTGCAGGAACTGGGTATGTCTAGTTTGATGAAGAGAAGGACCAGGGGAGACATGATAGCAGTGTTCCGATATCTCAGAGGGTGCCCCAAAGAAGAGGGAGTCAAACTATTCTCCAAGGCACCTGGGGGCAGGACAAGAAGCAATGGGTGGAAACTAATCAAGGAGAGAAGCAACTTAGAACTAAGGAGAAATTTCCTGACAGTGAGAACAATTAACCTCTGGAACAGCTTGCCTCCAGAAGTTGTGAATGCCCCAACCCTAGAAGTCTTTAAGAAGATGTTAGATAGCCATTTGTCTGAAATGGTATAAGGTTTCCTGCATACGCAGGGGGTTGGACTAGAAGACCTCCAAGGTCCCTTCCAATTCTGCTATTGTATTATTGTATTATTGTATCTCTCCTGGTACTTCACCCTGGATACGTATTCTGCATGGAAATCGGGTTGTTTCTAGCCCCCCCTTTTTATTAAGTAATATCTATTAATTTTCCTTGATAGTTAACTAAGAAAATCTTTTACTATTTATATCCAACCTAATAAACAGACACTCATTCCCATACTTACATACATGCGTGTATACATACATACATACATACATACATACATACATACATACATACATACATATGTGTGTGTGTGTGTGTTAGTTTTATGAGCTGATCAATAAATAAATCGGAGAGACTAGGATAGATCTATTTCATTCACGTCCCTTGCTTCTCTCCTTGATTAATTTCCACCCATTGCTTCTTCTTCTTCCCTCAGGGGCTTTGGAGAATAGCTTGACTCCCTCTTCTTTGGGGCAACCCCTGAGATATCGGAAAGCTGCTATCCTGTCTCCCCTGGTCCTTCTTTTCATTCAACTAGACCTACCCAGTTCCTGCAACTGTTCTTCATACGTTTGAGTCTCCAGTCCCCTAATCCTCTTTCTTGCTCTTCTCTGCACTCTTTCTAGAGTCTCCACATCTTTTCTACATCGTGGCGACCAAAACTGGACGCAAATATTCCAAGTGTGGACTTCCCAAGGCCTTATAAAGGAGTATTAACATTTCAGGTGATCTTGATATCGTCTGAAACAAAACTCTGATCTGGCAACAGGAAGGCATCCGGCCAGTAAAACACTCAACTCCATTCAGCTGCTCAGACTCCACCCCGCAGGGAATTATGGGGTCATGAAAGATGATGATGATATAAGCCTAAATGCTGAGTGGTGCGGTGGTCTACAGGCCTAGATTGTGAAGCCCTCACTTCACTATCCAGGGACTGGGAGTTCAATCCTAGGTAGAGGCAGCTATTTCTCTCTCTGAATCTATCAGCTGAAACAAAACTCCACTCTGGCAACAGGGAGGCATCCGGCCAGTAAAACACTCAGTTCCGTTCAGCTGCTCAGACTCCACCCCGCAAGGGATTATACGGTTGTTAAAGGAGGAGGAGGGTTTAATTTACATCCTTAAACTACAAACTCCCAAAAAGGGATTAAAAAAAGATAAATCAACACAAAACTAAGAGATATTTTAAAATATACACAGGAAACAAACAAAAAGAGGTCGTCCACAGGTCGTCCTTGTCTTATGACCACATTGGAGCCCAACATTTCTGTTGCTAAGCAAGACAGTTGTTAAGCGAAATAAATAAATGGTTGTAAATCGAGGGGACACATGATAGCAGTGTTCCAATCTCTCAGGGGTTGCCCCAAAGAAGAGGGAGTCAAGCTATTTTCCAAAGCACCTGAGGGCCGAACAAGAAGCAATGGGTGGAAACTAATCCAGGAGAGAAGCAACTTAGAACTGAGGAGGAATTTCCTGACAGTGAGAACAATTAACCAGTGGAACAGAAGTTGCCACCAGAAGTTGTGAATGCCCCAACACTGGAAGTCTTTAAGAAGATGATGGATAGCCATTTGTCTGAAACGGTATAAGGTTTCCTGCCTAGGCAGGGGGTTGGACTAGAAGACCTTCAAGGTCCCTTCCAACTCTGCTATTGTATTGTATAGATCAGGGGTCTCAAACTCAATTTACCTGGGGGCCGCTGGAGGCAGAGTCTGGGTCAGGCTGGGATTCCTTATATTAATATTAATACTAATATTAATACTAATATTATACTTTCATATCACGGTGGGGGCCACAAGACACCGTCCAGGGGCCGCAATTGGCCCGCGGGCCGCGAGAAAGAGACCTCTGGTATAGATCAATGTTTCTCAAACTTGATTTCAACTCCGAGACTAATGGGCAGCTAAAAACGGGCACAACGAGAAACAGCAATGCTACCCTCGATCTACGACAGAGGAGCCGAAAACCACTGCAGGAGCTCCGATGCCCGATTCCAAACATGGTTTAAAGGCCCTGCTGGCACGCAGCAAGCCGAGTTGGTATTTTAAGAACAGCTGCGTTTCACGCTGTGCCTCCCTGGTTTTGGCCTTGGCACAACGCCCGCAGGACTTGGCTGGCACGTGCCCTCGCCTTGCCCGCTTTCTCCGGCTCCCCCTAGAAACATAGAGCTTGTTGTTCGACTGGAGTCCAACAGCTGGCAAGGCTGCAAATCAAAACCTCAGAACTCTTCTCCCTCTCGCTTCAGGGTTTTGACCCGATGCCCGGCCGAGAGGCAGCCGTGGAAGGAAGCCTGGGAGAGAAACGTGTGGGACTTGCAGGGTGGGGGATTCTGGGAGTGGAAGTCTTCCCCTCTTAAAGCAGGCTGGCTGGGGGATTCTGGGAGTGGAAGTCCATCCCTCTTAAAGCAGGCTGGCTGGGGGATTCTGGGAGTGGAAGTCTTCCCCTCTTAAAGCAGGCTGGCTGGGGGATTCTGGGAGTGGAAGTCTTCCCCTCTTAAAGCAGGCTGGCTGGGGGATTCTGGGAGTGGAAGACCCCCCCTTAAAGCAGGATGGCTGGGGGGATTCTGGGAGTGGAAGTCCTCCCCTCTTAAAACATGCTGACTAGAGGATTCTGGGAGTGGAAGTCCTCACCTCTTAAAGCAAGCTGGCTGGGGGATTCTGGGAGTGGAAGTCCTCCCCTCTTAAAACATGCTGACTAGAGGATTCTGGGAGTGGAAGTCCTCACCACTTAAAGCAAGCTGGCTGGGGGATTCTGGGAGTGGAAGTCCACCCACCTCCAATTTCCCAAGGCTGAGAAACAGTGCCTTAGCTATATTTCAGCACCCTTTATGGATCGCAGAGCAAGAGATGGCAGAGGCTGCCCCTTATTCGCAGGCTCATCCCGGATCAGCGCAAAATAGCTTTCCCACAATGCCCCTGAGTAGAGGGGAGGGAGGGAGGGCTACTTCACCTACCATCCCACTCGATGTTCGGGCTCTTTGAAGAGCCGCAGGGACTGGAGGATCTCCGGAAATCCACCTCCATCTGTTCTTGTCTCTGGCGCTGCTGCTCTTCCAGCACACTGGATTTGTGCATAGCCTTGATGTGCTGATGGAGAAGCGTGTAGCCGCTGGCTGGGAAGCCGGGGATCATGGGTAGCCGCTCCTGGAGCACGACAGGGAACAAAAAAGCCCTCCCCTCTTAAAGCCTGCTGGCTGGGGGATTCTGGGAGTGGAAGCCCTCCCCTCTTAAAGCCTGCTGGCTGGGGGATTCTGGGAGTGGAAGCCCTCCCCTCTTAAAGCCTGCTGGCTGGGGGATTCTGGGAGTGGAAGCCCTCCCCTCTTAAAGCATGCTGGCTGGGGGATTCTGGGAGTGGAAGTCCTCCCCTCTTAAAGCATTCTGGCTGGGGGATTCTGGGAGAGGAAGCCCTCCCCTCTTAAAGCATGCTGGCTGGGGGATTCTGGGAGTGGAAGCCCTCCCCTCTTAAAGCCTGCTGGCTGGGGGATTCTGGGAGAGGAAGCCCTCCCCTCTTAAAGCATGCTGGCTGGGGGATTCTGGGAGTGGAAGTCCTCCCCTCTTAAAGCATTCTGGCTGGGGGATTCTGGGAGTGGAAGTCCTCCCATCTTAAAGCATTGCTGGCTGGGGGATTCTGGGAGTGGAAGCCCTCCCCTCTTAAAGCATTCTGACTGGGGGATTCTGGGAGAGGTAGCCCATCCCTCTTAAAGCATTGCTGACTGGGGGATTCTGGGAGTGGAAGTCCTCCCCTCTTAAAGCATGGTGAGGGAACACCTCTGCTCTCCATGTCTCTCCATGTCTCTAGAAGAAAGGGGAAGATGTAGTCTCCATCTGTTCAGCACTTACCATTGGAGGGATGATGGCTGCTCGGTGCTGAAGCTGTTGCAAATCCATTGGTCCTTGTTTGATTGCAGATGATACCAGCAGAGGTCCGGTGGGATTTAACAGGGAGGGCTTGGAGTCCATTGCAAACATCCTGGAGGAAGAAATAAAATAGCCTGTGAAATATTCTATATCAAGAGGAAGTGAAATTATTCTACAAAGAGGAAACTAGAACTGATGATGTAACCTAGCTGGGTCGTGAAACGTCTGCAAGGAAACCTGCCAACCTCAAAGAGCACCAAGGACTCCCAGTTCTCCTCCTCCTCCCGCCTCTTCCGCAACCTCACTGCCGGCACTGATGATGTTACCTAGTTTGGTAATGAAATGTCTGGGAAAGAACCCACCAAGCTCAGAGAGTATCAACAACCTCACAATCCTCCTCCCCTTCTTTTCTTCTTCTCCTCCAGTCTGCCAACCCTACTCCCCTCTAGCACTGATGATGTTCCCTAGTTGGGTCATGAAACGTCCGCAAGAAAGCAACCAAACTCAGAGCACCAAAGACTTTATACAGTCCTCCTTCCCCCGCTGATAATGTTACCTAGTTAGGTCATAAAACGTCTGCAAGGAAACTACCAAGTTCAGAGAGCATCCAGTCCGACACAAGCCTCTTCCTCTTCTCTGCCAAACCCCACTCCCCTCTAGCAATGATGACATTTCCTAGCTGGGTCATGAAACGTCTGCAAGAAAAGAACCGAGTTCAGAGGGTACCCAGGACCCTTCATTTCAACCCTGAGCGACAAATATTCTCCTTTAGAAGAAACGTCTATTAAGACGTAAAACCCAACGGACCAAACAGCCCGACAATAATTGGATTCGCCAGTAGAGATGAGGAGGAAGGAACTTCAGAGAAGATTAATATACCGTATTTTCCCGACTATAAGATGCACCGAATATAAGACGCCCCAAGATTTCAAAGAGGAAAAGAAGAAAAAAAATACCGTAGTTTTCAGAGTGTGACGCACCTTCCCCCCCCCTAAAAGAGCGTGGAAATGTTGGTGCGTCATATACCCCGAATACAGCCATTTTAGCCCCCCCGAAGCCCCGTTCCTGCATCTCATTTTTGTGAAAAATGCGCCTTTTTGTTTTTGAAAAACAGAGGGATTTTTGCCTTTTCCCAGCCCCCTGGAGCACTCTGCAGGCCTCAGCAAGGCTGGGGGAAGGCAAAAACACCTCCATTTTTGCAAAAACCGGCCCGTTTTCCACCCGTTTTTGGCCTTGTTTTTTCTTACTTATACCTCTTTAAAATCTTGGTACGTCTTATACACCGATGCGTCTTATAGTCTGAAAAATACGGTCATTTTTGCCCTCCCCGCCCCAGGAGTATTCTGTAGGCCTCCCAATCCCTTGTCATGTCCCCCTTTTTTTTTTTTTTCAAAAACGGAACCCGTAGAGCAGGGTTTTGGGAATCCAAAAATGGCCATATTCGGTGTATTTCGAATGTTTGACATATTATTATTTCCAACTTCTTTTAGGGGGTGAAAAAAGTATGTCTTATACCCTGAAAAGTACGGTAGATATTTAAGAAATTCTGAGGTCGAAAGGGAACAATTCGGTTCTCCATTCCAGGAAAGGTCATGTCACCATGAGTGAGTTGGGCCCAAAATGCCTGTTGTAGAAGCGAGACGTTTGTTAAGCGAGTCCTGCCCCATTCTACGACCATTTCTTGCCACGGTGGTTAAATGAATCATGGCAGCTGTTAAAAGTCAGCAACGTGGTTGTTAAGCCCCAAATTTCCGTTGCTAAGTGAGAACACTGGTCAAGTGACTTTTAGCCCATCTTGCGATCTTTCTTGCCGCAGTTGTTAAGTGAATCGCTGCAGTTCTGAAGTTAAGTGACACGGTCGTTAAGTGAATCTAGCTTCCCGGTTGATTTTGCTTGTCGTAAAAGGGGATTGGTTGACTCCCAGGATATAAATATGAGTCACCGACAGGCGTTGGAGAGTTAATCATGTGACCCTGGGGGAATCCTGCAATGGTCGTTAAGTGTGAAAAATGGTCGATAAGCGTGAAAAATGGTCGCAAGTCACTTTTTCATCACCCTCGCAACATTGAACGGTCACTATTGTTCACACTTAACGACCGTTGCAGCTTCCCCTTGGTCGCGCGATCAAACGTCCGAGGTTTGGCGACGGATTCGTGTTTACGACGGATTGCAGGGTCCTTGGGGGGGTGGGGTGTCACCCGATCCCCTTTTGCGTCCTTCCGATGAGCAGGGTCAACGGGGACGCCAGATTCACTTAACGACCATGTCACTCACTTTACGACCTCCTCACAACCACTTGACCGATGTCTCACTTAGCAACGGAGGTTTGGGCGTCAGTTGTGGTCGTAGGTCGAGGATGACCTGTACGTGGTCAGTGGGATTGTTGTGGCCAGGGAGGTGTGGGGTGGTGGTGGTTGTACTGGGTTTTTTTATTTCTCTAAGCTGCCTGGACTCACCAACTGGGCACCCAAATCAATTTTCTTAAACGAATAAATACCTATTTGCAAACGGGCAGAAAAAGGAGAAGCAGGCAGGGAGGTTCCTGCCCTCTTCCGCTGCTTTTCTTTTAAAAGACGCCTTTCGTGGGTCGTGGAGTACACAACCACAGCCCACGTGGCAGTCCCCCGAGCCACACAAATCTCTCTGTTGTGGACAACAACTGAGTGCAAACCAATTTGCGGTTCAGATCTTTGCAGGAAAGGGATCTTCCTCTCAAAGGAAGAAGAGAGAAAGAGAGAGAGAGAAAGAGAGAGGGGAAAGACAGAGAGAAGAGAAAGGCACACACAGAGAAAGAGAAAGAGAAAAAAACAAAGAAGAGAGAGAAAGAAAGAAGGAAATGGGGAGAAGAGAGAGAAAGAGAGAGACAGAGAAAGAGAGGTGGAAAGACAGAGAGAAGAGAAAGGCACACACAGAGAAAGAGAAAGAGAAAAAAACAAAGAGAAGAGAGAGAAGAGAGAGAAAAAAACGGGGAGAAAGAGGGAAAGACAAAGAAGGGAAAGACAGAGAGAGAGTGAAAAACAGAGAAAGAAGAGAAAAGAGGGAGACAAAAAAGAGAAAGGCAGAGAGATAAAAGAAAGATAAAACAGGGGAAGAAAGAGAAAGACAGAGAAGAGAAAGACAGATAAAAGAAAGAAAGAGAAAAATGGGTAGAAAGGAAAGACAGAGAGAGACAAAGAGGAAAAAGAGAAGAAAAAAAGACACAGAGGGAGAAGAGAGAGAGAGAGGGAGAAAGAGAGAGAAAGAGAGAAAAGAAAGACACAGAGAAAGATACAGAGAAAGAAAAAAAAACAAAGAGAGACAGAGAAAAAGAAAGAAAGAAAAACGGGGAGAAAGACAGAGAAAGAGAGAAAGAGAAAAAAGAGAGTGAAAGAGAGAAAAGAAGGAGACAGAAAAGCGAGAGATAAAAGAAAGAGCAAAACGGGGAGAAAGAGAATGTCAGAGAAATGAAAGAGAATGAATAACAGAAAGGGAGGAGAAAAGAGAAAGAGAAAAAAGAAAGAAAGAGAAAAATGGGGAGAAAGAAAGAGATAAGAGAAAGAGAAAGAGAGAGAGAAAATAGGGAGAGAGAAAAGAGATAAAAGAAAGAAAGAGAAAAATGGGGAGAAAGAGAAAGACAGAAAGAGAGAAGAAAAAGAGAGAAAGAAAGAGAGTGAAAAAGAGAGAGGAGAAAAGAGGGAGAAAAGAGAGTGGTAAGAAAAAGAGAAAAACGGGGAGAAAGACACACACACAGAGAGAAGAGAAAGACAGAGAAAGACAGAGATACAGTGGGAGAAGACAGAAAGAGAGGGAGAGAGAAAGAGAGAGATGGAGAAGAGAGAGGGGGGAAAGAGAGAAAGGGAAAGAGAGAGAAAGAGAGAGATGGAGAAGAGAGAGTGGGGGAAAGAGAGAGAAAGAGAGATGGCAAAGAGAGAAGAGAGGGAGAAGAGAGAGAGAGAGAGAGAAAGAGAGATGGAGAAGAGAGAGAGGGAGGGAAAGAGAGGGAAAGAGAGAGAAAGAGAGATGGAGAAGAGAGAGGGAAAGAGAGAGATGGAGGAGAGGGGGGGAAAAGAGAGAAAGAGAGATGGAGAATATAGGGAAAGAGAGAGGGAAAGAGAGAGAAAGAGAGAGAGGGAGAAGAGAGAGTGGGGGAAAGAGAGAGAAAGAGAGATGGCAAAGAGAGAAGAGAGGGAGAAGAGAGAGAGAGAGAGAAAGAGAGATGGAGAAGAGAGAGAGGGAGGGAAAGAGAGGGAAAGAGAGAGAAAGAGAGATGGAGAAGAGAGAGGGAAAGAGAGAGATGGAGGAGAGGGGGGGAAAAGAGAGAAAGAGAGATGGAGAATATAGGGAAAGAGAGAGGGAAAGAGAGAGAAAGAGAGAGAGGGAGAAGAGAGAGAGAGGGAGAGAGAAAGAGAGATGGAGAAGAGAGAGAGGGAGGGAAAGAGAGGGAAAGAGAGAGAAAGAGAGATGGAGAAGAGAGAGGGAAAGAGAGAGATGAAGGAGAGGGGGAAAGAGAAAGAGAGATGGAGAATATAGGGAAAGAGAGAGGGAAGGAGAGAGAAAGAGAGAGATGGAGAAGAGAGAGAGAGGTAAAGAGAGAGAGAGAAAGAGAGAGAAAGAGAAGAGAGAGAACGAGAGAAAGGGAGCGAAGAAGAAGAGAGAAAGAGAAAGCGAGGCTGTGCTTGCAAATACCCTTTTCCAACAACACACACACACACACAGAGAGAGAGAGAGAGAGAGAGAGAGAGAGAGAGAGAGAGAGAGAGAGAGAGAGAGAGAGAGAGATTATAAAAAAGAGAGAGGGAGGGGAAGGTGAGTAACCTGATCCCTCTGACATTTCGCAGGGGCTTCAGGACAAGGCCAGCCCTAATCCTGGCCTGGAGGGCGTCCAAGGCCAGGGGAAACTTTCCATTACACACCGTCACCCTCCGTGAGCAGCGCCATGGCCACAGGACGAGGGGGGGGGGAAGCAAACGAGGGAGGGCAGGATGCCTGCAGAAGATGACTACCACAACGACAACCATGTGGACGTCCTACATAGCAGGGGTGGGTGGGTGGGTGGCAGTGGTGGGTTTCTGCAGGCTCGCACCTACTCGCGAGAGCCGGTTGGTGAAATTTAGAGAACCGGTGAGAGGGAGTTCCACCGGTGTACCTGGAAGTAAATCTGGCCCGCCGCTGCCAGTGACCCAATGGGAAGGAAAGGAAAGGAAAGGAAAGGAAAGGAGGAAAGGAAGAAAGTAAGGAAGGAAGGAAGGAAGGAAGGAAGGAAGGAAGGAAGGAAGGAAGAAAGAAAGAAAGAAAGAAAGAAAGAAAGAAAGAAAGAAAGAAAGAAAGAAAGAAAGAAAGAAAGAAAGAAAGGGAAGGGAAGGGAAGGGAAGGGAAGGGAAGGGAAGGGAAGGGAAGAAGGAAGGAAGGAAGGAAAGGAGGGAGGGAGGGAGGGAGGGAGGGAGGGAGGGAAGGAAAGGAAGGAAGGAAGGGAAGGAAGGAAGGATAGGAAGGAAGGAAGGAAGGAAAGGAAGGAAGGAAGGAAGGAAGGAAGGAAGGAAGGAAGAAGAAAGAAAGAAAGAAAGAAAGAAAGAAAGAAAGAAAGAAAGAAAGAAAGAAAGAAAGAAAGAAAGAAAGAATTTATCATAATAATAATAATAATAATAATAATTTTAATACTTATAAACCGCTCCCTCTCCCCATGGGGACTCGGGGCGGTGCACAGGCAGAATAAAAACAGTAAAAAATACAAACAGTTCTAAAACCAAATTAAACTTAACCCGTGCTAAAATTCCCATAAAACTAAAAACTAAAAGCTACCCAATAAAACCCCAAGACAGGGAGACTACCCCAGGCCGGCCAGACAGAAAAAGTGAGTTTTTAATTTAAGACGGAAGGAGCGGAGGTCCGTGGTCGTTCTAATATCGGGGGGGGAGGTCGTTCCAGAGGGCCGGGCCCGCCACAGAGAAGGCCCTTCCCCTGGGCGTCGCCCGCTGACAAAGTCTAGTGGACGGCACCCGGAGAAGTCCCTCTCTGTGGGAGCGAATCGGACGTGAGGATGTATGAGGCAGGATCCGATCCCACAGATTCAGCCATCACAATTCAGTCCAAAATTTTGGTTGCTAAGCAAGAGCGTTGTTAAATGACTTTCACCACATTTTAAAAGGTGGCCACTCCCACCCTGTCACATGACTGCCAAGCCACACCCACAAAATAGGCCACACCTACAGAGTAGGTTCTAAAAAATTTGAAACCCACCACTGGTGGGTGGGTGATCCACCCCTTTAGGAAATCTGGATTATTATTTTTTCCCGTTGACACCTCGAAGGGTCACTAAACGAACCGTTGTTAACCGTTCAGGGCCACCTTGTAACCTGTCCTACCAGGTTGGGTTGTGGAGGCAAGCCCCCTGGTTCCTCCTCCTCCTCCATGTACTCATTGACCGTATTTTCCAGCGTATAAGACGCACCAAGGTTTTGGAGAGGTGAACTAATGTCTTGATTTTATTTTTGCACTCTGCAGGCCTCGCTTTTTGTGGGAAATGGGGCATGCACAGTTTGAGAGGCCTGCAAAGTGCTCCGCGGGGAGGCCCCCCCCCCAAAAAAAGAGCAAAGAAAAGGCCCACTTTCCGCTCATTTCTGCCCTCCCCAGCCCCAGGAGCACTCTGGAAGCCTCCTAAAGGCAATGCATGGCCATTTTGGCGAAGCGGGGTCGGGTGGGGGGTGGTGGGGGAGTTCAGGAGGCCAAAAAAAAAAAAAAAAAAAAAAGCTGCGTTCCGTGTATAAGACGCACCCAGATTTCACCCTCTTGTTTTGGGGGAAAGGGTGCGTCTTATATTTTTATTTTATTATTTATTTTATTAAATTTATACCCCGCCCTTCTCCAAACGGACCCAGGGCGGCGCACAGGAATTTTAAAATACATACAAAATCAATAAAAAAAATTCGCCCCCAATGGCCAGAGTTGGCGTAATCTGGCTGAACCGGGGTGCCGGAAACCACAGCCACTCAGTCTTGGCAGGGTTGAGCTTGAGTTTGTTACCACCCATCCAGATCCGTACGGCCTCCAAACACCGGGACATAACCTCGGCGGCATCGTTGGGGTGGTCTGGGGTGGATATGTACAGCTGAGTGTCATCAGCGTACAGATGGTACTCCACCCCAAAACCACGGATGATCTCACCCAGCGGCTTCATATATGTGTTGAATAGGAGGGGCGAGAGGACCGACCCCTGAGGAACCCCGCATAGGAGGGGTCTCGAGGCCGACCTCTGCCCCCCTGCCAACACATATTGCGACCGACCAGAGAGATAGGACGAGAACCACTGCAAAACGGTGCCTCCCAGCCCCAACCCCCCCCAGTCGGTGCAATAGGATACCATGGTCGATGGTATCAAAAACCGCTGACAGGTCTAACAGGACTAGGATAGAGGAATGTCCTCTATCCCGCGCCCTCCAGAGATCATCTACCAACGCAACCAATGCCGTCTCGGTGCTGTGACCGGGTCGGAAGCCGGACTGGCGCGGGTCTAGATAAT
Organism: Rhabdophis nuchalis; assembly: GCA_039707465.1. NCBI lineage: Eukaryota > Metazoa > Chordata > Lepidosauria > Squamata > Natricidae > Rhabdophis > Rhabdophis nuchalis. The sequence continues at coordinate 410,974,703 of CM077643.1, forward strand.
CAATTTCCTCCAGGTGTCGCGGAAACTGTTGGGCCACCACACTCTCAACAACCTTCGCCAAAAAGTGAAGGTTGGAGACCGGACGATAGTTCTCTAATAATGCTGGATCCAGGGACGGCTTCTTGAGGATGGGCCTCACTACCGCCTCTTTCAAGACGGCAGGCAAGGACCCCTCACTCAAAGATGCGTTGACAATGCCCTGGAGCCAGCCTTGTGTCGTCTCCCAGGATGCCAGTACAAGCCAGGAGGGACACGGGTCCAATAAACTTGACTCCCTCTTCTTTGGGGCAACCCCTGAGATATTGGAAGACTGGTATCCTGTCTCCCCTGGTCCTTCTTTTCATTAAACTAGACCTACCCAGTTCCTGCAACCGTTCTTCACATGTTTCAGCCTCCAGTCCCCTAATCCTCTTTCTTGCTCTTCTCTGCACTCTTTCCAGAGTCTCCACGTCTTTTCTACATCGTGGTGACCAAAACTGGATGCAAATATTCCAAGTGTGGCCTTCCCAAGGCCTTATAAAGTGGTATTAACCCTTCAGGTGATCTTGATTCTCTCCCTCTGTTGATGCAGCCTACAACTGGGTTGGCTTTTTGGGCAGCTGCTGCACACTGCTGGCTCCTATTTCAATGGTCGTCCACTAGGACTCCAAGATCCCTTTCACAGTTACTGCTATTGAGCAAGGTCCCACCTATACTGTACCTTTGCATTTCGTTTTTCTTGCCTAAATGTAGAACCTTCCTCTTTTCACCCGTGAATTTCAGTGAGACGAACAATGTTTTTTTACTTGTTTTTATGGTAAAAATAAAAAGTTTAAAACAACACCACCTAAAACCTAATAAAAAACCTCAACTCACCTCTGCCTCTCGGGCTCGCCGTCCACCTCTTCATCAGCACTGCAAGTGGCGCTGGAGTCATTGTCGGAACTGGGCTCCATCCGCTGGACGTTGGCCGGGTGACCGGAGCCGAAGTCCTCCCCGTCTGGCTCCGGCTTCTCCTTCAGCCCCTCCTCCTCCTCCCGCTCCTTGACCTCGTCTTCCACCTTGACCTGAATGTCTAAGGGCGGCTTGGTGTCCATCTCCACGGGCTCCAGTTTGGCGCCGGCCACCAGGCTGAGGACGGGCTTGGTGTCCGCCAGGGAGATCCGGCTGTCGGTCTCCATCATCTCCTCCACCTCCGATTTGGCTTCTTCCTTCACCTGCAGCTCGACCCCTTCGCTCTCCGGCGGCTTTGCGCCGGGGGCTGCTGGGGGAGGAGAGGCGCTGGGGGCTGGTTTGATGGCAGAGTCCTGCTCGGCCGCCGCCTCGGCGGTCATCTGGGAGGAGATGCTGTCTGGAGGGGCATCCTCTAAAGGTTTGGAAGTCTCCGTCGGGGAAGGAGAGGGGGCGCTTTCCGTATCGGAGCTGTTTTCGGCACCTGGAAAGGCATTAAGTTGAGCGTTAAGCCCCGGGAATACAATACAATACAATAGCAGAGTTGGAAGGGACCTTGGAGGTCTTCTAGTCCAACGCCCTGTCTAGGCAGGAAACTCTGGTCCTCTCTCCTTCCCTCCCTCTTTCCCTTCCCTTCCATTTTCTTTCTCCTTCCTTTCTTCCTTCCTTCCTTCCTATAAAATAACAGAGCTGGAAGGGACCTTGGAGGTCATCTAGTCCAACTCCCTGCCTAGGAAGGGAGCCCTATACCATTTCAGACAAATGGCTATCCAACATCTTCTTGAAGACTTCCAGTGTTGGAGCATTCACAAGTTCTGGAGGCAACTTCTGTTCCACTGATTGATTGTTCTCATTGTCAGGAAATTCCTCCTTAGTTCTAAGTTGCTTCTCTCCTTGATTAGTTTCCACCCATTGCTTCTTGTTCTGCCCTCAGGTGCTTTGGAGAATAGTTTGACTCCCTCTTCTTTGGGGCAACCCGAGATATTGGAAGGCTGCTATCCTGTCTCCCCTGGTCCTTCTTTTCATTAAACTAGACCTACCCAGTTCCTACAACCGTTCTTAATGTGTTTTAGTCTCCAGTCCCCTCATCCTCTTTCTTGCTCTTCTCTGCACTCTTTCTAGAGTCTCCACGTCTTTTCTACATCGTGGCGACCAAAACTGGATGCAAATATTCCAAGTGTGGCCTTCCCAAGGCCTTGTAAAGTGGTATTAATCCTTCACGTGATCTTGATTCTCTCCCTCTGTTGATGCAGCCTAGAACTGTGTTGGCTTTTTTGGCAGCTGCTGCCCACGGCTGGTTCCTATCTAAATGGTTGTCCCCTAAGACTCCAAGATCCCTCTCACAGTTACTGCTATTGAAGAATAATGGAAATAACAGTAAGGTATCTGGGAGGTCTTCTAGTCCAGCCCCCTGCACAAGCAGGAGACCTTATTGCCAATCCGGGAAGCGGTCATGGCCATTTTGAGGCTTCAGGGTTGCTATGCTGGAGACTGAGGGATAGGGAGGGGGCAGTAGAGAGAGAGTTGGGGTTTGGTAGCCAAAGCAAAATACTTCCCCCTTGGGAACCAAGGTCATTTCCACAGCTGGTGGGAGAAAGGAGGAGTAAAGTTACCAGGCAACCAGGTGGCACCTTGATTGCACCGTATGACTGATAGGTTTGGGAAAGGGGGGAAAAGTTTTAATTAGATGAAAACCGCAGGGATATTCAGAGCCGGTTTTCCCCACCATGTGTCAATATGATATGACCAATCAAACTGTTCTTTGAGGAACCTATCGGCCTCGAAGTTTCCTTCGCTAGGGGTATATTACTTGGAACCCTGACAGACCATTTCAGACAAAGGGTTCTTTAGTTGTCTTCTTAAAAACCTCCAATTAATATTTCTTCATTTCTTCATTTCAAACCAACCTTATTTCCTTATGCCACCCACCCAGTCGACCATACTCAGTGAGTGGTGTCTAGCTGGCCACGCCCACCCAGTCGACCATACCCAGTGAGTGGTGTCTAGCTGGCCACGCCCACCCAGCCGACCACACCCAGTGAGTGGTGTCTAGCTGGCCACGCCCTCCCAGTCGACCATACTCAGTGAGTGGTGTCTAGCTGGCCACGCCCTCCCAGTCGACCATACCCAGTGAGTGGTGTCTAGCTGGCCACGCCCTCCCAGTCGACCATACCCAGTGAGTGGTGTCTAGCTGGCTACGCCCTCCCAGTCGACCATACTCAGTGAGTGGTGTCTAGCTGGCCACGCCCTCCCAGTCGACCATACTCAGTGAGTGGTGTCTAGCTGGCCACGCCCTCCCAGTCGACCATACCCAGTGAGTGGTGTCTAGCTGGCCACGCCCACCCAGTCGACCATACCCAGTGAGTGGTGTCTAGCTGGCCACGCCCTCCCAGTCGACCATACCCAGTGAGTGGTGTCTAGCTGGCCACGCCCTCCCAGTCGACCATACTCAGTGAGTGGTGTCTAGCTGGCCACGCCCTCCCAGTCGACCATACCCAGTGAGTGGTGTCTAGCTGGCCACGCCCTCCCAGTCGACCATACTCAGTGAGTGGTGTCTAGCTGGCCACGCCCTCCCAGTCGACCATACCCAGTGAGTGGTGTCTAGCTGGCCACGCCCTCCCAGTCGACCATACTCAGTGAGTGGTGTCTAGCTGGCCACGCCCTCCCAGTCGACCATACCCAGTGAGTGGTGTCTAGCTGGCCACGCCCTCCCAGTCGACCATACCCAGTGAGTGGTGTCTAGCTGGCCACGCCCTCCCAGTCGACCATACCCAGTGAGTGGTGTCTAGCTGGCCACGCCCTCCCAGTCGACCATACCCAGTGAGTGGTGTCTAGCTGGCCACGCCCTCCCAGTCGACCATACTCAGTGAGTGGTGTCTAGCTGGCCACGCCCTCCCAGTCGACCATACCCAGTGAGTGGTGTCTAGCTGGCCACGCCCTCCCAGTCGGCCATACCCAGTGAGTGGTGTCTAGCTGGCCACGCCCTCCCAGCCGACCACACCCAGTGAGTGGTGTCTAGCTGGCCACGCCCACCCAGTCGACCATACTCAGTGAGTGGTGTCTAGCTGGCCACGCCCTCCCAGTCGACCATACCCAGTGAGTGGTGTCTAGCTGGCCACGCCCACCCAGTCGACCATACTCAGTGAGTGGTGTCTAGCTGGCCACGCCCTCCCAGTCGACCATACCCAGTGAGTGGTGTCCAGCTGGCCACGCCCACCCAGTCGACCATACTCAGTGAGTGGTTTCTAGCTGGCCACGCCCTCCCAGTCGACCATACCTAGTGAGTGGTGTCTAGCTGGCCACGCCCACCCAGTCAACCATACTCAGTGAGTGGTGTCTAGCTGGCCACGCCCACCCAGTCGACCATACCCAGTGAGTGGTGTCTAGCTGGCCACGCCCACCCAGCCGACCATACCCAGTGAGTGGTGTCTAGCTGGCCACGCCCACCCAGCCGACCATACCCAGTGAGTGGTGCCTAGCTGGCCACGCCCTCCCAGTCGACCATACCCAGTGAGTGGTGTCTAGCTGGCCACGCCCTCCCAGTCGACCATACCCAGTGAGTGGTGTCTAGCTGGCTACGCCCACCCAGCCGGCCATACCCAGTGAGTGTTGTCTAGCTGCCCACCCCCACCCAGTCGACCATACCCAGTGAGTGTTGTCTAGCTGGCCACGCCCAGCCAGCCGACCACACCCGGTGAGTGGTGTCTAGCTGGCCACGCCCAGCCAGCCGACCATACCCAGTGAGTGGTGTCTAGCTGGCCACGCCCACCCAATCGACCATACCCAGTGAGTGGTGTCTAGCTGGCCACGCCCACCCAGCGGACCATACACAGTGAGTGGTGTCTAGCTGGTCACGCCCACCCAGCGGACCATACCCAGTGAGTGGTGTCTAGCTGGCCACGCCCACCCAGCGGACCATACACAGTGAGTGGTGTCTAGCTGGCCACGCCCACCCAATCGACCATACACAGTGAGTGGTGTCTAGCTGGTCATGCCCACCCAACCGACCATACCCAGTGAGTGGTGTCTAGCTGGCCACACCCACCCAGTCGACCATACCCAGTGAGTGGTGTCTAGCTGGCCACGCCCACCCAGTCGACCATACTCAGTGAGTGGTGTCTAGCTGGCCACGCCCTCCCAGTCGACCATACCCAGTGAGTGGTGTCTAGCTGGCCACGCCCACCCAGTCGACCATACTCAGTGAGTGGTTTCTAGCTGGCCACGCCCTACCAGTCGACCATACCCAGTGAGTGGTGTCTAGCTGGCCACGCCCACCCAGTCGACCATACTCAGTGAGTGGTGTCAAGCTGGCCACACCAACCCAGTCGACCATACCCAGTGAGTGGTGTCTAGCTGGCCACGCCCACCCAGCCGACCATACCCAGTGAGTGGTGTCTAGCTGGCCACGCCCACCCAGCCGACCATACCCAGTGAGTGGTGCCTAGCTGGCCACGCCCTCCCAGTCGACCATACCCAGTGAGTGGTGTCTAGCTGGCCACGCCCTCCCAGTCGACCATACCCAGTGAGTGGTGTCTAGCTGGCCACGCCCACCCAGCCGGCCATACCCAGTGAGTGTTGTCTAGCTGGCCACGCCCACCCAGTCGACCATACTCAGTGAGTGGTGTCAAGCTGGCCACACCAACCCAGTCGACCATACCCAGTGAGTGGTGTCTAGCTGGCCACGCCCACCCAGCCGACCATACCCAGTGAGTGGTGTCTAGCTGGCCACGCCCACCCAGCCGACCATACCCAGTGAGTGGTGCCTAGCTGGCCACGCCCTCCCAGTCGACCATACCCAGTGAGTGGTGTCTAGCTGGCCACGCCCTCCCAGTCGACCATACCCAGTGAGTGGTGTCTAGCTGGCCACGCCCACCCAGCCGGCCATACCCAGTGAGTGTTGTCTAGCTGGCCACGCCCACCCAGTCGACCATACCCAGTGAGTGTTGTCTAGCTGGCCACGCCCAGCCAGCCGACCACACCCGGTGAGTGGTGTCTAGCTGGCCACGCCCAGCCAGCCGACCATACCCAGTGAGTGGTGTCTAGCTGGCCACGCCCACCCAATCGACCATACCCAGTGAGTGGTGTCAAGCTGGCCACGCCCACCCAGCGGACCATACACAGTGAGTGGTGTCTAGCTGGCCACACCCACCCAGCGGACCATACCCAGTGAGTGGTGTCTAGCTGGCCACGCCCACCCAGCGGACCATACACAGTGAGTGGTGTCTAGCTGGCCACGCCCACCCAATCGACCATACACAGTGAGTGGTGTCTAGCTGGTCATGCCCACCCAGCCGACCATACCCAGTGAGTGGTGTCTAGCTGGCCACACCCACCCAGTCGACCATACCCAGTGAGTGGTGTCTAGCTGGCCACGCCCACCCAGCCGACCATACCCAGTGAGTGGTGTCTAGCTGGCCACGCCCACCCAGCCGACCATACACAGTGAGTGGTGTTAATCTGGCCATGCCCACCCAGTCAGATACACCCAGTAAGTGGTGTCAAGCTGGCCACACCAACCCAGTCAGCCAAACCCAGCGCCAATCTGGCTGTGCCCATCCAGTCAGCCGCACTGGGAGTAGTGTCAAGATGTCCCCGCCCATCCGGCCACACCCGGTGAGGGGCGTCAATATGTCCCCGCCCACCCAGTCAGCCACACCTGGTTGATGTCAAGATGGCCACGCCCACCCAGTCAGCCACGCTCCCCTGCCCCCCCTAGAGGTCAACCGCAGCCCGGATGCGGCCCTCGATGAAATTGAGTTTGACAGCCCAGTTCTAAGCCCACCTTCACTGTCTTCTGGATTCTCTTCCTCGTTGGAGACCTCGATGTCTTCGTCCTCCTGCGCGGAGACGGTGGACGCTATGCTCTCGCACTGCGACACTTCCCGTTCCTCGCGCGGCCTTCGAGAAGACTGGGGAAAGGAAGAGGGACAGTGTGACTTCTGCCTTATGCAGGCTAAATCCTTGACTTACGACCGCAAGGGAACCCCCCCCAAAAAACTTTGCAGCGGCTTTTGTCCTGTTTTGCAAGCTTTCTTCCCGCAGACGTTAAGTGAATCACTGCAGCTGTAGTTAAAGTGAGTCACACAGTTGTTGAGTGAATCTGGCTCCCCACCCACCCACCCCTTTTGGCGTTGGTGGTTTGAAGGTCGCCAACAGGGGATCGTGTGACCCTGGGATACGACGATCATGGTCAATGCGAAGCAGTGCATGGCTGTCTTGAGAACCGGACACACTGGTCTGAGATGGATGGCCATACAAATTGGATGGATGGACAATGAATGAACAGTTAATAATAATAACTATTATTATTATTATTATTATTATTATTATTATTATTATTATTATTATTATTATTATTATTATTATTATTATTATTTATAAAACCACTCTCTCTCCCCGAAGGGACTCGAGGCGGTGCACAGGGAATTTAAAAATACAGTAATCCCTCGTTTTCCGCGGTTAATCGGGACCGGACCCTTCCGCGGAAACTGAAAACCGCGAAGTAGGATTCTGTATATCTATACCGGAAACTTGAGTTGGTGGAAAGCAAGCACTAGGGGGCGCTTACCTCCTACTGATGCATTTTTTTGCTATTGAAAAACCCGCGAAGCACTGAATCCGCGGAAAATGAAGCCGCGGAAAACGAGGGATTACTGTACATACATAGAACCAACAAGCATAAATACAATTAAAATAGATTAAACTAGACCCTGCGATAAATAACAAATGGATGGATAACGAGTGAATGGATAATGAATGGATGGGTGGAAGAATGAACTAATGGAAAATGACAGCATGGATAAGTAATGGATGATGGATGGATGATGAACGAATGGATGGAGAAATACTGAATGGAAAGATAAATGAATGGATAAAGAATGAGGGATGGATGAATTGATTGGAAGAATGAATGGATGGAAAATGAATGAATGGATGAATGAATAATGAATGATTGAATAATGGATGGACAGATGATAAATGAACAGATGGATAATGAATATAGATGAATAAATGGATGGATGGAAGAATGAATTGATGTAAAATGAATGAAGGCATGGATAAATAATGAATGGATGGATAGTGTGAATGGATAACGAAAGGATAGAGGGATGGATGGAAGAATGAACTGATGTAAAATGAATGACGGCATGGATAAATAATGGATGATAGATGGATGATGAACGAATGGATGGATAAATACTGAATGGAAAGTTAACAAATGAATGGATAAAGAATGATGGATGGATGAATTGATTGGAAGAATGAATGAATGGATGAATAATAGATGGATGGACAGATCATGAACAAATGGATGGATAAATATTGAATGGATGGCTAACAAATGAACGGATAATGAATGATGGATGGATGAATTGACAAGTGGAAGAATGAAATGATGGAAAATGAATGAATGCATGGATCAATAAATAAATAATAATGGATGGACAGATGATAAACGAACAGATGGATAATGAATATAGATGAATAAATGGATGGATGGAAGAATGAATTGATGTAAAATGAATGAAGGCATGGATAAATAATGAATGGATGGATAACGTGTGAATGGATAATGAAAGAATAGAGGGATGGATGGAAGAATGAACTGATGTAAAATGAATGACGGCATGGATAAATAATGGATGATGGATGGATGATGAACGAATGGATGGAGAAATACTGAATGGAAAGATAACAAATGAATGGATAAAGAATGAGGGATGGAAGAATTGATGGATGGAAGAATGAAATGATGGAAAATGAATGAATGGATGAATGAATAATGAATGAATGAATAATGGATGGATGGACAGATGATGAACGAATGGATGGATAAATACTGAATGGAAAGATAACAAATGAATGGATAAAGAATGAGGGATGGAAGAATTGATGGATGGAAGAATGAAATGATGGAAAATGAATGAATGGATGAATGAATAATGAATGAATGAATAATGGATGGATGGACAGATGATGAACAAATGGATGGATAAATACTGAATGGAAAGATAACAAATGAATGGATAAAGAATGAGGGATGGATGAATTGATGGGTGAAAGAATGAAATGATGGAAAATGAATGAATGCATGGATCAATAAATAAATAAATAATAATGGATGGACAGATGATAAATGAACAGATGGATAATGAATATAGATGAATAAATGGATGGATGGATGGAAGAATGAATTGATGTAAAATGAATGAAGGCATGGATAAATAATGAATGGATGAATAAGGTGTGAATGGATAATGAAAGGATAGAGGGATGGATGGAAGAATGAACTGATGTAAAATGAATGATGGCATGGATAAATAATGGATGATGGATGGATGATGAACGAATGGATGGATAAATACTGAATGGAAAGATAACAAATGAATTGATAATGAATGATGGATGGATGAATTTATTTATTTATTTCCAATTTATACCCCGCCCTTCTCCTAAAAAAGGACTCAGGGCGGCGATGGGTAGAAGAATGAAATGATGGAAAATGAATGAATGCATGGATAAATAAATAAATAAATAAATAATAATGGATGGACAGATGATAAACGAACAATTGGATAAGGAATATAGATGAATAAATGGATGGATGGAAGAATGAACTGATGTAAAATGAATGATGGCATGGATAAATAATGGATGATGGATGGATGATGAACGAATGGATGGATGAATACTGAATGGAAAGATAACAAAATTAATGGATAAAGAATGAGGGATGGAAGAATTGATGGATGGAAGAATGAAATGATGGGAAATGAATGAATGCATGGATAAATGATGAATGAATGAATGCATAATGGATGGATGGACAGATAGACAGATGATGAACAAACAGATGGATAAAGAATGATGGACGGATGAATTGATGGAAGAATGAATTGAGGCAAAATGAATGAAGGCATGGACAAATTAATGAATGGATCGATAATGAATGAATGGATGGATAAAAATGGAATTGGTGGTTAACAAATAAATGGTTAATGAATGATGAACGAATTGATGGATGGAAGAATGAATAGATGGAAAATTGGATGATGGACGGATGGACAATGAATGAATGGATGGAGGATTGAACTGATAGCTAAACAAAGAGTGGATGGATGAATCAATGAGAATTAATAAATGGGTAGACAGACGGACGGATGAATAAACGAATGGATGGATGAACGGATGGATAATGAATGGATAGCGGAATAAGGAATGGAAGACTGAACAAATAAATGAATGAAATTCTTTGACCTGTACAGGAAGCTCCTGGGGTCTCACTGAATGAAGATGGCCGAAAATGTCCCATTCCCATTTTTTTCCAGGCAACCCCCAATTAATCTCCCGCGCAGCCCCCGCCCCAATTCATCCCACCCACCCCTCACCCATCTGCCCGTCTCACCTTCTGCTTGTATTGCTGAAGGAGGCTGTCCAGATTGTGCCTCCGTTTGTAGTTGAAGTAGAAGTTCTTGCACTGGGCTTCGCTCTTCGTCCCCACCATCTTGGCGATGGCCGCCCAGTTGCGCCCGTGTTCCACCAGCCCTGCCAAAAAGGGGGACGTAACATTGGGTCAGACATGGTGGTTAAGTTCTCAGAAATTTGGGGTAGGGAGGGGAGGTTTCGGGGGGAAATCTTCTACCTTCTTCCCCAGTGGTGGGTTTCAAATTTTTTAGAACCTACTCTGTAGGTGTGGCCTATTTTGTGGGCGTGGCTTGGTAGTCATGTGACAGGGTGGGAGTGGCCACCTTTTAAAATGTGGTGAAACTCATTTAAACAACGCTCTTGCTTAGCAACCAAAATTTTGGACTCAATTGTGATGATAAATTCTTTCTTTCTTTCTTTCTTTCTTTCTTTCTTTCTTTCTTTCTTTCTTTCTTTCTCCCTTTCCTTTCCTTTCCTTCCTGTTGGGTCACTAGCAGCGGCGGGCCAGATTTACTTCCAGGTACGCCGGTGGAACCCCCTCTCACCGGTTCTCTAAATTTCACCAACCGGCTCTCGCGAGTAGGTGCGAGCCTGCAGAAACCCACCACTGTTCTTCCCCCAATGTCAAGACTTTATAAAATCAAACCGGACCCTTGTAACCTAAGTGTGTGGGACACAGTGGCTCCCCTCGCACATCTGTGCCAGTCGCTCCCGACTCTAGGGGGCGCTGCTCGTCTCCGTTTCAAAGCCGAAGAGCCAGCGCTGTCCGAAGACGTCTCCGTGGTCATGTGGCTGGCATGACTAAATGCCCAAGGCGCACGGAACGCTGTTCCCTTCCCACCACAGGTGGCTCCTGTTTTTCTACTTGCATTTTTGTACATGCTTTCGAACTGCTAGGTTGGCAGAAGGTGGGGCGAGTGACGGGAGCTCACTCCGTTACGTGGCACTAGGGATTCCCTTCGGGGAGAGGGGGCGGTCTAGAAATCGAATAAAATGAATAAATAATAAATTCGAACCGCTGACCTTTCTGATTGACAAGCTCAGCGTCTTAGCCCCTGAGCCACCGCGTCCCTTGCCATTTAGATAGATAGATAGATAGATAGATAGATAGATAGATAGATAGATAGATAGATAGATATAGATAGAGTGATAGATAGATAGATAGATAGATAGATAGATATAGTGATAGATAGATATAGATAGAGTGATAGATAAATAGATAGATAGATAATAGTGATAGATAAATAGACAGAGAGAGAGAGAGTGATAGATAGATAAATAATAGTGATAGATAGATAGATAGATAGATAGATAGATAGATAGATAGATAGATAGATAGATAGATAGATAGATATAGTGATAGATAGATATAGATAGAGTGATAGATAGATAGATAGATAGATAGATAGATAGATAGATAGATAGATATAGATATAGTGATAGATAAATAGATAGACAGATAATAGTGATAAATAGACAGAGAGAGAGAGAGTGATAGATAGACAGACACATAGACAGATAAAATTTAGAGATGATAGATAGATAGATAGATAGATAGATAGATAGATAGATAGATAGATAGATAGAAAGACAGACAGAGACAGAGACAGATAGACACATTTAGTGATAGATAGATAGATGATAGATAGATAGATAGATAGATAGATAGATAGATAGATAGATAGATAGATAGATAGAGATAGATAGACAGATAGACAGACACATAGACAGACATAGATAAAATTTAGAGATAGATAGATAGATTAAAGGCAATTCAAATCAATGAAAAAATGTTAATGGCATCGTGCGAATTTACCTATTCCTGAGACCAAAAAAGTTTCAATGGCGCAGGAGCAGAGCTTCTCCTACTACGGCAAAGGCGATTTTAAAGAAAATAAATTTTTTTTTTTAAAAAACAGGATTGATTTATCTGGAGAGCAATCTCGCCCGGGAGGGGGGGGGGGGGTTAGGGGGGGATTTTTCTCCTCTTGGGAAAATCCCGGGAGATTTGAGGAAGCGGGAAAGAAGCCTTTATTCAGACAGCTCCCCCCCCCCCTCCTCCCTCCCCTCCGTCTGCACCGCCTTCTCCCATCTCAAGCCAGGCCTTTCCTGCCCCCCCCCCTCCAATCCTGGCGGGTAAGACGTGGAAGCTGAACCCCTCCCGAGGTCATCCCGTGTCCTTTGCCAAGAATGTTTAACGGCCGGCCCGCTGACCCGACGGCACCCGAGGCTTAGCGGCTGGATCATGCCGTCTCCTGGGCTGACACAACCTAATTCTGCCCCTGGTCCTCGCCTGCCCCTTTTCAGCCCAACCGCATGGGGGGAGAGGAAAACAGCTTGCCTCTGGAACAGAAGTTGCCTCCAGAAGTTGTGGAATGCCCCAACCCTGGAAGTCTTTAAGAAGATGTTAGATAGCCATTTGTCTGAAACGGTATAAGGTTCCTGCCCACGCAGGGGGGTTGGACTAGAAGACCTCCAAGGTCCCTTCCAACTCTGCTATTGTTATTGTGTTGAGAGAAGATGAGAATAGAGAAGAGAAGAGAAGGGAGAAGAGAAGAGAGGAGAAGAGAGGAGAAAAGAAGAGAGAAGAGAAGAAAGAAGGAAAGGGAAGAGAATAGAAAGGAGAGGAGAGGAGAGGAGAAGAGAACAGAAGAGGATTGCAAGTCTTTAAGAAGAGGTTGGAGAGCCATTTGTCTGAAACGGTATAAGGTTCCTGCCTAGACAGGGGGTTGGACTAGAAGACCTCCAAGGTCCCTTCCAACTCTGCTATTGTATTGTGTTGAGAGAAGATGAGAATAGAGAATAGAAGAGAAGGGAGAAGGGAAGGGAAGAGAAGAGAGGAGAAGAGAGAAGAGAAGAAAGAAGGAAAGGGAAGAGAATAGAGAATAGAGAATAGAGAATAGAGGAGAGGAGAGGAGAGGAGAGGAGAGGAGAGGAGAGGAGAGGAGAAGAGAAGAGAAGAGAAGAGAAGAGAAGAGAAGAGAAGAGAAGAGAAGAGAAGAGAAGAGAAGAGGACTGCAAGTCTTTAAGAAGAGGTTGGAGAGCCATTTGTTTGAAACGGTATAGGGTTTCCTGCCTAGGCAGGGGGTTGGACTAGAAGACCTCCAAGGTCCCTTCCAACTCTGCTATTGTATTGTAAGGAACTGGGTATGTCTAGTTTGACGAAGAGAAGGACCAGGGAGATATGATAGCAGTGTTCCGATATCTCAGAGGGTGCCACAAAGAAGAGGGAGTCAAACTATTCTCCAAGGCACCTGGGGGCAGGACAAGAAGCAATGGGTGAAACTAATCAAGGAGAGAAGCACCTTAGAACTAAGGAGAAATTTCCTGACAGTGAGAACAATTAACCTCTGGAACAGAAGTTGCCTCCAGAAGTTGTGAATGCCCCAACCCTGGAAGTCTTTAAGAAGATGTTGGAGAGCCATTTGTCTGAAATGGTATAAGGTTCCTGCCCACGCAGGGGGTTGGACTAGAAGACCTCCAAGGTCCCTTCCAACTCTGCTATTGTATTGTATTGTATTGTATTAAAACAGTGCGCCTGGACACGAACCACGCAGGCCTGATGTG
>CM077643.1:410988725-411008725 GCA_039707465.1 Rhabdophis nuchalis
TTTTTTCTTTCTTTTTTCTTCTTTCCTTCCTTCCTTCTTCCCTCTTTCTTTCTTTCTTTCTTTCTTTCTTTCTTTCTTTCTTTCTTGTTTATCACTTTTTCCTTCCTTCTTCCCTCCCCATCTCTCTCCTTTCTTCCTCCCTCCCTCCCTCCTTCCTTCCTTCCTTCCTTTCTTTCCGGTTTATCACTTTTTCCTTCATTCCTTCTTCCCTCCCCATCTGTCTTCCTCCCTCCCTCCCTCCCTCCCTCCCTTTTTTCTTTCTTTTTTCTTCTTTCCTTCCTTCCTTCTTCCCTCCCCATCTCTCTCTTTTCTTTCTCCTTCCTTCCTTCCTTCCTTCCTTCCTTCCTTCCTTCCTTCCTTCCTTCCTTCCTTTCTTTCTTTCTTTCTTTCTTTCTTTCTTTCTGGTTTATCATTTTTCCTTCATTCCTTCTTCCCTCCCCATCTCTCTCTCTATCTCTCTCTCTCTCCCTTCCTTCCTTCTTTCCTTCCTTCCTTCCTTCCTTCCATCCTTGTTTTGTCTTTCAATTTCTGTAAAATTCTCAATCCATATAAATATAGGTACGTAAAGACATAGGCTTGCTTTGTGTCACCCAGGGCTAGGCCTGGCCCCTGCCACTAAAGCCTGTGGCCAAGAACCGTGGCCATTTTCGTGGCCTTCTCCCTCCCTTCCTCTCTTTTCCAGCCCCCACCATCCTGACGGACGTCAATCCGGAATCCCCCATCATGCAGGAAGAGATTTTCGGCCCCATCCTGCCCATCGTCCCGGTGAAGGGCCTGGAGGAGGCCATCCAGTTCATCAACCAGCGGGAGAAGCCCCTGGCCCTCTACGCCTTCTCCACAACACCCAGGTAGGGTTGCCCCCCAGCCCCCCTCCCCACCTTCCGTGGCCTTCAATTCAGGACCCTCTTCCTTCTGGGATCTCCCCCTTCGGATACAAAACCTTCCTTCCTTCCTTCCTTCCTTCCTTCCTTCCTTCCTTCCTTCCTTCCTTCCTTCCCTCCTTCCTTCCTTCTTTCTCTCTTCTTTCCTTTCTTCCTTTTTCTTTTTACTTTCTTTTTTCTTTCTTTTTTTTTCTCCCTTTCTCTTCCTTCCTTCCTTCCGTGCTCCTTCCTTCCTTTCTTTTTCTTCTTTCTTTCCTTCCCTCTTTGCTCCTTCCTTCCTTTTTCCTTTATTTTTCTTTCTTTTTCTTCTTTCTTTCCTTCCTTCTTCCTTCTTTCTTTTTTTATTTCTTCCTTCTTTTTCTTTTCTTTCTTTCTCTTCTTTCCTTCCTTTTTAGTTTTTATTCTTTCTTTCTTCCTTCCTTCCTTTCTTTTCTTCCTCTCTGTCTTCCTTCTTCCCTCATTCCCTCTTCTTTCTTTCTTTCTTTCTTTCTTTCTTTCTTTCTTTCTTTCTTTCTTTCTTTCTTTCTTT
The DNA here is from genome assembly GCA_039707465.1 of Rhabdophis nuchalis. Lineage (NCBI taxonomy): Eukaryota > Metazoa > Chordata > Lepidosauria > Squamata > Natricidae > Rhabdophis > Rhabdophis nuchalis. The sequence goes on from CM077643.1 coordinate 410,990,136, forward strand.
CTTCTCTCTTCTTTCCTTTCTTCCTTTTTCTTTTTTCTTTCTTTCTTTTCTCCCTCCCTCTTTTTTCCTTCCTTGCACCTTCCTTTCTTTTTCTTCTTTCTTTCTTTCCTTCCTTCTTTGCTCCTTCCTTCCTTTCTTCCTCCCTTCCTTTTTCCTTTTTCTTTCCTTCTCTCTTCTTTCCTTCCTTCCTTTTTCTTTTTGTCTTTCTTTTTTCTTTTTTCCTTACTTCCCTTTCTTCTTTCTTTTTTTCTTTCTCTCTCTCTCTCTCTCTCTCTCTCCCTCTTTCCCTCCCTCCCTCTCTCTTCTTGAGTCATTTGTTAAGTGAGTCTTTCCCCATCCTACAACCTTTCTTGCCACAGTCCCTAAGTGAATCATGGCAGTCACTTAGTGAGGAACACGATTGTTAAGTGAATCCGACAAGCCGAAGGTCACAAAAGAGGATCGCGTGACCCCTGGTTAATGCGACCGTCATTAATATGAACCAGTTGCCAAGCGTCTGGATTTTGGCCACCGGATCAGGGGCATGCTGTAAAAGCCATGAGTGCGAAATGCAGCTGTCGGTCTCTTTTCTCAGTGCTGTGGAACCTTGGACCGATCATTCAATGAACTGTCCTAAGTCGAGGCCTAGCTGTATCCACTCCCACCCATTAACCTATCCACTTGGGAGCCAGCATTGGTTTTTCATCCAGACCAACCTGTTGTGGCCCCGCAGGGACCGGCTGAGCTGCTGATGGACTCTTCTAGCCAGGAACCACATGAGTCTGCCCTGGAAGCTGAGGAAGACTCTGGGGGGATGTTCAGAGTCAGAGCAGGAACCAGAGAGGCTGGTTGGCCACCAGGAGGCGCCTGGGTCATGGAGCAGTGGGGAGGATCAAAGGCAGTTTGTCCACGACGCAAGAGTGAGCAGAGCTGAGAGGCGGAGGCAGCAATTCCTTAGTCTCTTCCTTAGGGTAGCAATTCCGTAGTCTCTTCCTTAGGGTTTTTTTAGGGAACATTAGTTTTAATGGGGATTTTAGTGCAGGGACAATTAGTTTAATTTATTTTTATTCTACTGTATTATTGATGTACTTATTTTATGTATTTTTAGTTTTCCCTGTGCACCGCTCCGAGTCCCTCTGGGGAGAGGACGCGGTATATAAAATAAAAATATTATTATTATTAATTACATCGTAGGCAGGCTCACAGACACGGTGATTAGGCACCAGGTGGTTGTTAAGTGGCCCCTCCCAAGAGAGCTTATAGGTGAGGCGATGGGAGGGGACATTTGCAGGAAACAACAGTTCGGAATTAGTAGTCAAGAAAATCTGTCTGTGAATTCCAGTCGTGTTTGTTCGTTTGGAATATCAGGGTGAAAGTTCACTGCAGAGCTAACGGGAATTGTCTGGGCTCTTAGCCAAAGGACTCGTTATCTGGTTAATTAAACAGTGGCCAAAAGCCAAGCCTGTGTTCTGGTCTACTCATAAGCCAGGTAGGGGACAGAACACCAGCCGATGTGTCGACGGCCTATTGCAGTCTCTCTTCTCCTCTCTCGCCTCCCAGGTCATCGATAAAATGATTGCCGAAACCTCCAGTGGCGGGGTGACCGCGAATGACGTCATCATGCACTTTTCCGTTCCAGGTTTACCATTCGGGGGCGTGGGTGAGTCACAGAGGGGGGGGGGCGTTTGGGTTTCCCAATTGGGAAGATTTTCTGCTTGGAGTCTTTAAGAGATTCTCCGTCCTCCAAGTCATGGTTGGCCCAAAGGGGCTTTCTGGTTTCTTTTTCTTCTGAAGAGGTTTCGCTTCTCATCCAGAGAAGCTTCTTCTGCTCTGGGGAAGGGAAGGATTGATACTCCTTGCAGACAGCTGGTCATTTGCCTCCTTTTAGAGGGTCGTTGAGGCTGCTTGGAGGTTTATTTATTTGCGTCCTCAGAGTCACCTGAGTGGGGCAAACGGTTCGTGTAGCCTGCCATTTTTCCCCCTCTGGAAATCCATTCCTTCTCCCACAACCCTTCAAAGGGTCTTCATCCCAAACTTTGTAGCTAAAAGTCTGTGGAGATTCTCCATCATCCAGGTCCTGGTTGTCCCCAAGGTGCTTTTTTCAGGAGGCAACCGGACTTTTGTTTTTTTTTTTCATTTTGAAGATGTTTCACCTCTCATCCAAGAAGCTTCCTCAGTTCTGTGGAAGCTGAAGAAGCTTCTTGGATGAGAACTCACCATCTCCTAGTATTTGGGGCACCCAGCTACTTTCATACCTCAGCCAGGATTGGAACTCACTGTCTCTTGGCGACTAGGCTGAAGTTGCCCACCAGGTTTTCATGCCTAAGGGGGCACCCTCTCCTGGTGATTGGCCCAAAGGCACCCAGTTGACTTTCATACCTCAGCCAGGACTAGAACTCATTGTCTCTTGGTGATTGGGCCAAAGTTGCACAGCTGGCTTTCATGCCTAAAATGAGACTAGAAGTCACCGTCTCCTGGTGATTGGCCCAAAGTCACCGAGTTGGCTTTCATGCCTAAGGGGGGGACTAGAACTCACCATCTCCTAGTATTTGAGCCAAAAGTCACCCAACTACTTTCATACCTCAGCCAGGACTACAACTCACTGTCTCCTGGCGAGTGGGCCAAAGACGCCCACCAGGTTTTCATGCCTAAGGGGGCACTAGAACTCACCCTCTCCTGGTGATTGGCCCAAAGGCACCCAGTTGACTTTCAAACCTCAGCCAGGACTAGAACTCACCCTCTCCTGGTGATTGGCCCAAAGTCACCCAATTGGCTTTCATGCCTAAGGCAGGACTAGAACTCCTAGTCTCCCGGTGATTGGCCCAAAGTCACCCAATTGGCTTTCATGCCTAAGGCAGGACTAGAACTCCCAGTCTCCCGGTGATTGGCCCAAAGTCACCCAATTGGCTTTCATGCCTAAGGCAGGACTAGAACTCCCAGTCTCCTGGTTTTGATAACAGCTCCCCTCTCCCCACCTGTGACCCCTTCCCTTGAAAACGGACTCTTTCCCCCGCAGGTAACAGTGGCATGGGCGCCTACCACGGCCGTTTTGGCTTTGATACCTTTTCCCACCTCCGCGCCTGCCTCATCCGCACGTTCAAGATGGAGGCCGCCAACAGTATTCGGTATCCCCCGAACAGCCAGAAGAAGGTGGATTGGGCTAAGTTCCTCGTCTTGAAACGGTTCAGCATGTGGAAGTTTGGCCTCGTCGCCCTGGCGGTTCTCGGCATCGTGGCCGCCGTGGTCATCAAGGTGAGTATCCTGGCCGGGAGGCATGACGTCAGCCCTCCGCAATAGGTGTCCCTCCCGAGGCTTCCCGAGGGCCTGACTCCTGGTCCCGACAAAACCCCCTTTTATGAATTGACTGTGAATTCTGCTCCTTCCCATCCAGCAAAGTCTTTCCAGGGAGGATTTACGGTCACAGACCTTATCTGGCTTGGGAGGATTTACGGTCACAGACCTTATCTGGCTTGGAGAGCTGCCAGGCCAAGATCTGCAGAACTTGGCCAGCAGTCTCGGAGAGTCACGAACCAATGAAGCGAACGAATGGCCTCCTGCAAACTCCACTCCCCTTTCGCTCCTCTTTTATTCCCTCTGGGAGGGGCCATCCACTATCCACTTGTGGCCTTACTCTCAGGTACTTCTGAACTAATGGCCTCCTGTAAGCTCCACTCCCCTGTGGCTCCTCTTTGATTCCCTCTGGGAGGGGCCATTCACAGTCCACCCAAGTTGACCCCTGTTCTTTAGCTGTTCCCTTTGTCTGGCCACTCTGCGCATGCGCACACTGGGAACAGGCTCCAGCTGTTCTTCCGCCTCACTGATGTCTGACTCCGAAGGCAGCTGATCGCTGGCATACAGCTCTGGCCCCCTCTCTGCCTCCGACACAGAGCCCTCCTCCGAGCCTTCCTCAGACTCCAGGACTGTCCAGGTTCCTCCCCAACCCTCCTCACTGTCCGAATCCACTGGTGGGCCACAACAGTAGGCCCAAACAAAAAAAAATGGCTCCCTCCACAAAGCTTCCGGAAATGCTTTAGTCAGCCCTCGACTTACAACGGATTCATTAGCAACTGCTGGGGATTACAGGGAGTCCTCGATTTACGACCAGGCTGTTTTGTGCCCTTTCTTGCCAACCGCGGTTGAAGGCAATCCCCCACGCGTGACCCTTGAGCGGTCCATAAAAGAACGGTCGTATGTGGAGGACTGTCCGCCCTTCTCGCTGACGGTGGCGTATCGCGGACTGTGGGAAGCCAAGCAGGGGAATATCAAGTTAGTAACTGGATGATAGACAAGCAGGAAATCTCTCGGGTGGAAAATAGCCTGGTGGATTTGAAAAGCAAACATGCCAGAAGAAAAGGCAGGGCCGATGCACTCCAGATTTGCTGCCAGGAAACCACGATTAAAGTATTTATGGTGAGATCAGGAGTCACCTTGGATGTGCAGAGGACGCAGCTCAGCTCCGGTTGCAGCACCTGTCGCTGCTATGCGATTAGGGGACTGGAGGCTCAAACATATGAAGAACGGTTGCAGGAACTGGGTAGGTCTAGTTTAATGAAGAGAAGGACCAGGGGAGACATGATAGCAGCCTTCCAATATCTCAGGGGTTGCCCCAAAGAAGAGGGAGTCAAACTATTCTCCAAAGCACCTGAGGGCAGAACAAGAAGCAATGGGTGGAAACTAATCCAGGAGAGAAGCAACTTAGAACTGAGGAAGAACTTCCTGACAGTGAGAACAATTCATCAGTGGAACTCCTTGCCTCCAGAAGTTGTGAATGCCCCAACACTGCAAGTCTTTAAGAAGATGTTGGATAGCCACGTGTCTGCAGTGGTGTAGGGTTTCCTGCTGAAGCAGAGGGTTTGTCTAGAAGACCTCCAAGGTCCCTTCGAATGCTTATTCTGTTAAGGCTAAAGAATGATTGCAGGTACTGGGTATGTCTAGTTTAATGAAAAGAAGGACCAGGGGAGACAGGATAGCAGTCTTCCAATATCTCAGGGGTTGCCCCAAAGAAGTGGGAGTCAAGCTATTCTCCAAAGCACCTGAGGGCAGAACAAGAAGCAATGGGTGGAAACTAATCAAGGAGAGAAGCAACTTAGAACTAAGGAGAAATTTCCTGACAGTGAGAACAATTAATCAGTGGAACAGAAGTTGCCTCCAGAAGTTGTGAATGCTCCAACACTTTAAGAGTCTTTAAGAGGATGTTGGACAGCCATTTGTCTGAAACGGTATAGGGTTTCCTGCCTAGGCAGGGGGTTGGACTAGATGACCTCCAAGATCCCTTCCAACTCTGTTGTTCTATTCTAAATATTGGAAGACTGCTATCCTGTCTCCCCTGGTCCTTCTTTTCATTAAACTAGATCTACCCAGTTCCTGCAACCGTTCTTCATATGTCTTAGTTTCCAGTCCCCTAATCTTCTTCGTTGCTCTTCTCTGCACTCTTTCCAGAGTCTCCATGTCTTTTTTACATCGTGGCGACCAAAACTGAATGCAAATATTCAAAGTGTGGCCTTCCCAAGGCCTTATAAAGTGATATTAACCCTTCAGGTGATCTTGATTCTATTCTTCTGATGATGCTAGCCTAGAACTGTGTTGGCTTTTTGGGTAACTTACAATTGCGATAGCCGAGTTGGAAGGGACCTTGGAGGTCATCTAGTCCAACCCCCTGCCTAAGCAGGAAACCTATACCATTTCAGACAAATGGCTATCCAACATCTTCTTAAAGACTTCCAGTGTTGGGGCGTTCACAACTTCTGGAGGCAACTTCTGTTCCACTGGTTAATTGTTCTCACTGTCAGGAAATTCCTCCTCAGTTCTAAGTTGCTTCTCTCCTTGATTAGTTTCCACTCATTGCTTCTTGTTCTGCCCTCAGGTGCTTTGGAGAATAGCTTGACTCCCTCTTCTTTGGGGCAACCCCTGAGATATTGGAAGACTGCTATCATGTCTCCCCTGGTCCTTCTTTTTATTAAACTAGACCAGTGCTTCTCAAATAGTGGGGCGGGCCCCCCAGGGGGGGTGCGAGGCTCCGTAAAGGGGGGCGCGTTTGACCTCGGCAAAGGATTTAATTTTTTTAAAATTTCTAATGCACTTTAAATCTTTTCTGCTACAGTTAATAAAGCTATTCTTTGTTGTAAATTGATCCACATTTCTTTCTTTTTTTATTCTCTTATACGTTAATAAGGATACAGTGTTATGCAGAGGTGTACTTATAACAATTTTATAGACAAATGATACTATTTACAGTCGTGCGGGAGGCGCGAAATGTTTTCTTCTTCCTAGGGGGGGCATGACAGAAAATAATTGAGAAGCACTGAACTAGACCTACCCAGTTCCTGTAACCGTTCTTCATAGGTTTTATCTTCCACTCCCCTCATCCTCTTTCTTGCTCTTCTCTGCACTCTTTCTAGAGTCTCCACATCTTTTCTACATCGTGGCGACCAAAACTGGATGCAAATATTTCCAGTGTGGCCTTCCCAAGGCATTACAAAAGTGGTGTTAGCCCTTCACGGGATCTTAATTCTCTCCCTCTGTTGATGCAGATTTACTGAACAACTGCCCTGCTTATGATCCCAATTGCAATCATCGGTCAAGAACAACCTGTATTTCTTGTCCTCTTTTTTTTTTTTCCAATGCAGAAATGTCACATTATTTATTTTTTTCCTTTTCACAGGTGGTGCTTTTCTGAGAGCGGAATTCAGCAGAGGCCATCGCCCAACGTGGTGTTAAAAAAAAAAAGCCGTTCCAAACGTGTGTGCCTGTTTTTGTGTGTGTATGGGAGGGGGGATGTGTGTCTTTTTCTAACACCTACTTACAAGAGTTAACGCAATTCCTCCTTAATCATTAAACTCAAATAGGGTAAGCAGCAAAAGTGGATTTCTCGGGCGATGTATATTGATATATGTTGCATTTGTGCTGAGAAATAAATAAACAAAGGAGACTAGTATAGATCTATTTCAAGCTATTTAGCTCTCATCAGCTAGCCAGAGCCTTGCTGGGATTTGAACCTGGGTCATTTTACATGTAAGGCAGTTGTAATGGCCACTGGGCCACAGGTTCTCCTCCTTGATCCGCTCAGCCAGGGGAATAAGTATATATATTGTGTCACAACACCCTGGAATGCCCCAAATATGGAAGGGAGAAGAACTGCTTCCCTTCTCTGTCTTTTGGCTCACCACAGGAGTCATCCGGGCAGAAAGCTATTTTTTTCGTTGCCTTTGTTATATTTGTGTTACGTTTGTGGTGATAAATAAATAAATAGTTATTTCCCTGGCTCAGCTGATCAAGGAGGAGAACCTGTGGCTTAGTGGCAATTACAACTGCCTCACATGTAATACTTCCCAGGTTTGAATCCCAATAAGGGTACGGCTAGCTGATGAGAGCTAAATAGCTTGAAAGAGATCTATACTAGTCTCCCTTTATTTATCAGCACAAACGTAACACATATATAATATAATATACATACATACATACATACATACATATATTAGTTTTATGAGCTGATCAATAAATTAAATTAGAGGGACCAGGATAGATCTATTTCGAGCTTATTAGCTCTCGTCAGCTGGCCATACCCTTTACTGGGATTCGAACCGGGGCTGTGTTGCATTGTTCGAATCCCAGTAAAGGGTATGGCCAGCTGATGAGAGCTAATAAGCTCGAAATAGATCTATCCTGGTCTTTCTCTAATTTAATTTATTGATCAGCTCATAAAACTAACACACATATCTAAAAAATTACACAACGTAATTCTTGGCTTGCTGTCTAGATGGTCTCTGGTGATGAGCCGAAAGGCAGGAAAGGAAACAGTATGTCTCCTCCCTTAATTGGGGCCTAATAACAGGTTGTTGTGAAACAATTACCTATATATATATGCTTTCGTATATTTTCATGGGTGTAGGTATGCTGGTATTGTTGTATTCGGGTGTTTTCCCGTGTAAGCATGAAATTGTTTTTGCAATGTTTCGGCAAGATCTCACTTGCCATCTTCAGGCTTCGGTCTGTGGTTACGAAGGTGCCGCCCTTCCTTAAATCTTGGTGGGTGGGGTGGAGTGCTGACTGTTGTTGTGAGTGGGTTGATTGGCTGTGCAGCTGTATCATGATTGCTGCACAGCCAATCAACTCACTCACAACAACAGTCAGCACTCCACCCCCCAAGATTTAAAGAAGGGCGGCACCTTCGTAACCACAAACCGAAGCCTGAAGATGGCAAGTGAAATCTTGCCGAAATGTTGCAAAAACAATTTCATGCTTACACGGGAAAACACCCGAATACAACAATACCAGCATATATAGATATAGATATATAGATATATATTTTAGGAAAAGACCCCCACGGTTAAATTCTCAAGATATTTTTCTTACAGAGTCTTTTTTTTTAAAGCGAGCTTGTTCTGGATCAGGTGCGAAAGAAAAATGAAGTTTTGGTTGCTTTTTGGGGAAACGGCAGCTTCGGCTTATTTTTTCTCATTTTTGCTTTGAAAGGAAACAATTAAAACAATTTGCATTTGACAGCCGTGTTATGGCAGGGAACAAAACCCGGAGGCATTGGGACACCCCCACCCCCACCCCAAAATGTTTTTTAAGTACAGTGATCCCTCGTTTTTCGCGGCTTCATGTTTCGCGGCTTCAGTGCTTCGCGGGTTTTTCAAAAATACAGGGGGGGGGAAATGCATCGGTAGGAGGCAAGCGCCCCCTAGTGCTTGCTTTAAACGATGTCCACCAACTCAAGTTTCCGGTGCGAATCCTACTTCGCGGTTTTTCAGTTTTCGCGGAAGGTTCCGGTCCCCATTAACCGCAAAAAACGAGGGATCACTGTATTTTGCTCTGAGGGCAGCTGATTTTTGCCCTGGTTTGTCCTCCGCAGAGATATTTCTCTTTCTAGTCGGCCTCCATTTTATTTCCCGCACGTTTCTCCCTGGTTTGTAACCGGACCAAATTATTCTTCCTGCAATAGTTAAGTGGCTAAATAGTAAGTGGGTTAAAACCCACGAATGGATTACGGTGGACGGAGGAGGAGAGATAATCTTCCAAATGCTGGAAGCTTGAGAGAGAAACCCGAAGGCTGGCCTAATCCTGGTTTAGATTATATTCCGTGTGTAAATAGCATTCTGGAGTTCCTAGCTAAGATCCTCAGAGCTCTCTTGGACCAAACCATAGCTTTAAAAGCTGTTGCACAAGCCAAATAAATCTTCAATTAATTACCCCGTCTGCTGCATGGGTATTCATCTCTTTAAATCAGGGATGTCCAAACTTGGGAACTTTAAGACTTGTGGACTTCAACTTCCAGAATTCCCCAGCCAGCTATGCTGGCTGGGGAATTCTGGGAGTTGAAGTCCACAAGTCTTAATGTTCCCAAGTTTGGACATCCCTGCTTTAAATGAAAGGGCAACCCCCCTCCCCAAAAAATATAGATGCTCAGTGGCATCTGCAGGGAGGTCAAAAAAGTCAAAATGGCATCCTTCCGACCATGTCCATAGAACGTCTTCCTTGCAATCCCACGGATGAAACTTGCTACCGTGTTTCCCCGATAATAAGACAGGATCTTATTTTCTTTTGACACCCCCGAAATAAGCGCTTGGCCTTATTTTTGGGGAAGTCTTATTCTTTTTGGGGTGCAGGAGGCGGCGAGCGTGGTCCCCTCACGGCTGCAGCTGTATTGCAATATTTTCAGGGGAGGGCTTATTTTAGCGCATGCGCTCTAAAGCCCGATTAGGCTTATTATCCAGGGAGGTCTTATTTTCGGGAAAACACGGTTGTAACATGGTTGGGGTGTGTGTGTCATTTTGACTTTTTTGACCTCCTTGCTTATAATAATAATAATAATTTAATATTTATAAACCGCCCCCTCTCCCCATAGGGACTCGGGGCGGTGCACAGGTAGAATAAAAACAATAAAAATATACAGACATTTCTTAAAAACAAATTAAACCTAACCTGCGCTAAAATTTCCCATTAAAACTAAACTATACTAAAAACTACCCAATAAAGCCCCAGAGACAGAGAGACTATCCCAGGCCGGCCAGACAGAAAAGATGAGTTTTTAATTTAAGACGGAAGGAGCGGAGGTCCGTGGTCATCCTAATATCGGGGGGGAAGGTCGTTCCAGAGGGCCGGGCCCGCCACAGAGAGAGCCCTTCCCCTGGGCGTCGCCTGCTGACAAAGTCTAGTGGACGGCACCCGGAGAAGTCCCTCTCTGTGGGAGCGAATCGGCCGTGAGGATGTAGCTTGTTTGCTAACCTTTTCTAACCTGCTTTTCTCGTTTCTTTTAAAGGCCTATATTTAAAAACCGTGTTAAAAAACATTACTACTAAAAAGTGTTTTATCTGAAAAGGTTACACGGAATGCGTTGTATCTACAACCGATGGCCGCGGGGTGGAAATAAACTTTCTGAACTCCTCAAAATGAGTCTTTTGCATGTTGAGTTGCTGGATTTGGCCAATTTGGCGGAAGCAAAATGGCCGACGTCCCGCGATGTTTGTCTGAGATTTGGCGCCCCCCTGGTGGAACTTCTGGGTATAACGCCTGCGACTTCTGAACTTCGCCCCCTAGTGGAATCTCTGAGTATAACACACTGGTGTCCTCTGCTGGATGACATAAGTTCCTGTCGCCGAGTGTCTTGCTCTCGTTTCTTGGCCTTGGGTTCAAGGGGTGTGTGTCTGTTCTAGTTTCTCCCCAGCCGCTAATTGTCGACCGTGAATATCCGTATCAATATTCCCACGGCTAGAATTCCCACGGCGCCGGCCACCGCTAATCCCCGTCTCACGATCAGTTGTTTAGTCGTGAGATTTCGGCCAGTCCTGGGGACGCTGGACGCCGCCTTGTCCTGCGAGGTTGGGCCATCTATGACGGTGAAGCTCACAAGCACAACGCCGTTCTGGGCGTCCGTGTGTCCTGGAACAGAAAAAGGACAGGCGGGACTCGAACGCAGCTCCGGGCAGCCCTCGACTTAACGACCAGAATTGAGCCCACAATTCCCTATATCTTAAAACGAATAACTTTTTCCCCCCCAGGACCTCATTCGGTGAAAGACCCCCGTCCCCTCCGGGTTGCTTTAAAACGCAACCTTGATTCTTACTCCTTAATCCTGACACTGAACGAGTGGTCGTAAGTCGAGGACTGCCTGTATCGGCAAGGCCCCGGTCCTGTCTCCGGCGACAAAGCCTCGCTCCTGCCCTCACCTCCAAGCCCTGCTTTGGGTTCCGTATCGGAAGAAGAAACAGCCTTGTCCGGGATGGGAGCTGAGTTCAAATCCTCCACTGGCTTCTGAGAGAGCTTGGCACGCTGCTGGGCCTAAAAAAAAAGAGAAGAGCCAGACAGTGGAGATTTTATTGAATGTATTTATTTATATTTTTTAATTATACAGCCACCCAACTGACAACCCAGTGACTGTAGGCCGGGGTGTCAAACTGGATTTCTCGGAGGGCTGGATTCACATTGTAGTTTGCCCTCGGTGGTTCAGCCAGGAGGGGTAGTGGAGCGAGGAAATGGGACGGCCGGCCTCCTGCAGCACCCCGGCAGCCAAAATGGGCTCTGGAGGAGCCGGGGGGGAGGGGCTACTGTGCCATCCCCCCAGTCCATTTGGCTGGCAGGGTGCTGCAGGAGGATGTCCAGGCTGAAAACAGGCAGTGTGCGGACTGGCTGCACCAGTGGTGGGTTTCAAATTTTTTTAGAACCTCTTCTGTAGGTGTGGCCTGCTTTGTGGGAGTGGCTCGCCGGCCATGTGACCGGATGGGAGTGGCTTGGCAGCCATGTGACCGGGTGGGGTTGGCTTGCTGTCCATGTGACCGGGTGGGAGTGGCTTGCTGTCCATGTGACCGGGTGGGAGTGGCTTGCCGTCCATGTGACCGGGTGGGAGTGGCTCGCCGGCCATGTGACCGGGTGGGAGTGGCTTGCTGTCCATGTGACCGGGTGGTAGTGGCTTGCCGGCCATGTGACTGGGTGGTAGTGGCTCACCGGCCATGTGACTGGGTGGGAGTGGCTTCCTGTCCATGTGACCGGGTGGGAGTGGCTTCCTGTCCATGCGACCCGGTGGGAGTGGCTTGCTGTCCATGTGACCGGGTGGGAGTGGCTTGCTGTCCATGTGACTGGGTGGGGGCGGCTTGCTGTCCATGTGACCTGGTGGGAGTGGCTTGCCGGCCATGTGACTGGGTGGTAGTGGCTCACCGGCCATGTGACCGGGTGGGAGTGGCTTCCTGTCTATGTGACCGGGTGGGAGTGGCTTCCTGTCCATGCGACCGGGTGGGAGTGGCTTGCTGTTCATGTAACCGGGTGGGAGTGGCTTGCCGGCCGTGTGACTGGGTGGGAGTGGCCTGCCAGCCATGTGACTGGGTGGGAGTGGCTTGGCAGTCATGTGACTGGGTGGGCATGGCAACCCAAATGTTGGCTCAGGAACTCTGGCATTTGAAGCACGCAAGTCTTGAAGCTGTCAAGTTCCAAGACCCTTGCGCCACGAACCCTTTAGGAAAAAAAAGCCCCCAGGGGTGTTCAAACTTGACAGCTTGAAGACTTGTGGACTTCAACTCCCAGAATTCCTCCTCTCGCTCTTCCTCTGGATGATGGGCGGATGGGCGGGGGGGGGGGGGGAGGAAGCTGGAACCGGTTCTACACGGCCCTGGAGATTTATGGAACCTCTTCTATGGAAGAGGCTAGAACTGGCAGGAATCCAGCCCTGGTCTGCACCCCACCCCCACCCCCAGCAGCTAACAGAGGCACCGTAGGCCGGTCCTTCCCTAATTACCGGCCGGATCCAGCCTACGGGCCTTGAGTTTGACACCCCTGCCCCTAGGCACTTTAAAATGAGAATAAGATTAGCGGTTTTATTTAATTACCAGCTGATAAAACCGGGTATTCATTTATCCCAACTCTCCTTCCCTGAACGTTGCCGCCATTTCTACGGTTGGATTTTCCCCCTTCCTAGAGGGAGCCCCCTTGTGGAGGACTGTGAAGCCGTTACTATGGCAATTGCATTGCGCTGTACAGTAGAAGCCATTTTACGGCAGTACGGTAGAAGCCATTTCAAGGCACAACAGGCTGTTTCTTAACAGAACACACACCCCGAGGGGTCTTAGGGGGTGTCTTACCCCCTAATCCAGAGATTAAGTCATCTGTGTACCAAGTTTGATTGAAATTGCTCGAGGTGTTCCAGAGTTATGCTGGAACAAACACACACACACACACACACACACACTTATATAGATTTAGCATAAAAGGGATAAAGTACGTTGCTATCAGCAAAAAAAAAAGAAGACATCGCAGACAACAGATTCATTTAACGACTGCGACGTTTGCTTAACAACCACAGCGTTTGCTTTCCAACCACGGCGTTCCCTTAACAACCCCTGTTTAAAAAAAAACAGTCACAAAAGTGGACGTGGTTACACGGTGACTTGTTTAACGACCGGCGTGAGTATAAGTCTGGGCTTGATGAATGGTCGTAAAGCGAGGACTCGCCGTAAGACGAGCGGGGCGAAAGAGGGCGAACGCCGAGGACGGGAAGAAAAAGAAGGGAAATATCGGAAGCGTCCTGACGGAGGAGTGTTCCCTAGGGGTTAGAGCGTTGGGTTGCCTCTTACCTCTTCAGCCACCTGGTCCCAGTTCATGCGCATGATGTAAGTGATGGAGCAGATGCAAGGGATCAGGGTGCAAATCAGCATGCCCAACCAAAACCCTAGAAAGGAATGTTAGGATATTCAGCCTTATATTGGGTTGATAATATATGTGAGCCTATGTTCTTAAGGAGTCATGTAGCTTTAAGAACTGTGTTTGAATTCTGATTGGCTGTGCTTCTCAGCTCTACCATAAAGCAAGCTCAGAATCACAGTGCGTTCCCTTTTCGATTCCATTCCTGTTCTTACTGTTTGCCGTCTGAGGAGCTGAAGCTGAATATTGAAGAAGGAGGAGGATTTGTTTTGCATCACTGTAAGATAACTCTGTTTGGTGAAGGACTGTTATTATTGTTTGAGAAGTTAGTCGGAAGAAGCATTTTAGTTGCTACAAAGTAAAGACTATTTATTTTCTTACTATCAGAGTTTGTTTGTGGTTAAAGCAACGTCTCTCTTTACTTTACAGTCCGCACACTGCCTACTGTCCGGTGAATTACACTATTCCGCATTTATTTGCTAACACTGGTTAAGGGACGAGAGTTGTAACAGTGGTTCTGAACCCAGAGTTGCTAACAAGGAAACAGCACAGAGAGGAGAAACTAGGGGTTGAAAAAGCACCAAGTCCTCAACTTATGACCAGCCACTTAGCGGCTGTTCAAAGTTAACACTGACGAAAAGTGACTTAAAGATGATTGTCGTATTTATGATGCTTACATGCTTACATGTGATTATCATTTTGCCATCTTTGCCAGCCGGCTTCCGACAACCTCGTTTAATGGCCACTAATGGATCACTAAACACAGGTAGTCAGATGAACAGATGAACAAGAGTTGGAAGGGACCTTGCAGGTCATCTAGTCCAACCCCCGGGCCCAAGCAGGAGACCCTACATCTGCCTCTACCTAGGATTGAACTCACAACCTCCTGATTCAGAGGCGAGAGCGCCACCTCTAGGCCACAGCAGCAGGTCACGTCCTCGACTTACAACCACTTTGCGACTAAAGTTATGACGGCATTGAAAAAAAGAGACTTATTGTTCTCACACCTACGACCGTTGCGACTTTCCCCGCGATACAAACTCAGACGGCTTGGCGAACCGACTCATATTTATGACGGTCGCAGCGTCCTGGATCAGCTTTTGTGACCTTCAGACAAGGAGGGAAGCCGGCTTTACTTAACGACCGGGCGACTAGTTTAACGACCGCAGCGATTCACTTAACAACGGTGGCAAGGAAGGTCGTAAAAATGGGGCCACATTCACTTAACACATTTCTCACTTAGCAACAGGCATTCTGGACTCCCGTGCAGTCGGAGGTCGAGGACTTACCTGCAGTGCGTCACAAGGCAGCTGCACACTGGCAAGTTTTAGCTTATCTGTCCAGTACTAAATAAAGGATGAGTATCGGAACAACCATTTTTTGCATCGGAATGCGTCGAGTGCCAAATTCGAGGAGCTTCCAAGCCGTGGAGTCTCCAGGAGCCCCCTGTATTAATTACACGCAGGTTGTCCTCGATTTACAACCGATCACTTAGTGACCGCTTCGAGACGCTAAGTGGAAATGAAAAAGGAAGGAACCTATGGAGGTTCTCCGTCATCCAGGTCATGGTAGTCCCAAAAATGCTTTATTTTCAAGAGGCAACTGGACTTTCTGGTTTTTTTCTTGGAAGATGTTTCGCTTCTCATTCAAGAAGCTTCTTCGGCTCTGACCGGATGGTGGGGAAGGGAAGGATTGAGCCTCCTTGAAGACAGCTGGTCATTTGCATCCTTTTAGAGCAGGGGTTCCCAAACTTGGCAACTTGAAGACTTGTGGACTTCAACTCCCAGAATAGCATAGCTGGCTGGAGAATTCTGGGAGTTGAAGTCCACAAGTCTTCAAGTTGCCAAGTTTGGGAACCCCTGATTTTAGAGGGTCGTTGAGGCCACTTGGAGGTTTACCTCTGACCTCAGGGTCACCTGAGTGGGGCAAATGGATGTAGGGCCTTCTACAAATAGTCTCTTCAACACTTCCAAGAAAGCTCCCACTCATTTGCACCACTTAGGTGATTGTGGCCCACCAGTGGCCAGCGGGGCCGGGAGCAGATTAGGACAGTGAGGAGGGTTGAGGAGGAACCTGGGCCAGTCCTGGAGTCTGGGGAAGGCTCGGAGGAGGGCTCTGGGTCGGAGGCAGAGAGGGGGCCAGGGCCGTCTGACAGTTATCAACTGCCTTCGGAGTCGGAGATCCGTGGGGCAGAAGAACAGCTGGAGCCTGTTCCCAGTGTGCGCATGCGCAGAGTGGCCAGAGGAAGGGAACAGCTAAGGAACAGCGGTTGACTTGGGAGGAAGGCCACAGGTGGACGATGAACGGCCCCTCCCAGAGGGAATAAAAGAGGAGCGACAGGGGAGTGGAGCTTGCAGGAGACCATTAGTTCAACCTGGGAGGAAGGTCACAGGTGGACCGATGAATGGCCCCTCCCAGAGGGAATAAAAGAGGAGCGAAAGGGGAGTGGAGCTTGCAGGAGACCATTAGTTCACTTCATTGGTTCCTGGCTCTCCAAGACTCCTGGCCAAGTTCTGCAGATCTCGGCCTAGCAGCTCTCCAAGGCAGATAAGGTCTGTGACCGTAAATCCTCCCTTGAAAGACTTTGCTGGATGGGAAGGAGCGGAATTCAGAGTCAATTAATAAAAGGGGGTTTTGTCGGGACCAGGAGTTGGCTTCAGGCTCTCGGGAAGCGTCGGTTAGAACACAGGACAGAGACAAACTTCCAATTGGCCTCTAAAAGGATGCAAAGGACCAGCTGTCTGCAAGGAGTATCAATCCTTCCCTTCCCCACCATCCAGTCAGAGTTGAAGAAGCTTCTTGGAGGAGAAGCGAAACGTCTTCAAAGAAGAACAAAGAAAGTTAGAGTTGCCTCCTGAAAAAAAAAACACTTTTGGGGCGACTTGCATCCTGGTTTCGAAGTTGTGATGTTGTCGTGTCCCTCTCCCCGGTCATAGGTCCATATTTTGGGTAACTGGCCCACCTTTGAAGATGCCCACGATCACCTCCTGACTACGATCTGCGACATTGTTGTTCAAAACCTGCATTCATTTCCAGTTTACGACAAAAAGCAGCGAGTTTTCTTAGCAACCGTCGTGAAAAAATCAAAGGTTGTAAAATCAAATCGACCGGTTTTACGGCCGTCGTGACACACGACTCTAATTGCGGGGCTCAAATTATCGTCGTAACTCAAGGACAGCTTGGACAAGAGCCGCCATGCCACCCTCGGCTCCGTGCCAGTACCTATCATGCCAATCTTGGCTACGAAAAGGAGCACGACCCCCAGGGGCAGTCCAACGGTGTAGTAGCCCAACGTGTTGAAAATGGCGCCTAGTTTCTGCCTCCCGGTGCCACGCAGGACCCCACTGGTTGTGGCCTGCAAGGGACGAAAAGAAGGATGGGTTACGAGAGAGATTGCGAACCTCTGCAAATGGAAGGTGCGTGGACTTCAACTCCCAGCATTCCCACTGTGCTGGCTGGGGGATTCTGGGAGTGGAAGTCCTCCCCTCTTAAAGCATGCCGGGTGGGGGATTCTGGGAGTGGAAGCCCTCCCCTCTTAAAGCATGCCGGGTGGGGGATTCTGGGAGTGGAAGTCCTCCCCTCTTAAAGCAGGTTGGATGGGGAAATTCTGGGAGTGGAAGCCCTCCCCTCTTAAAACAGGCTGGCTGGGGGATTCTGGGAGTGGAAGTCCTCCCCTCTTAAAGCAGGCTGGATGGGGATTCTGGGAGTGGAAGTCCTCTCCTCTTAAAGCCTGCTGGCTGGGGGATTCTGGGAGTGGAAGCCCTCCCCTCTTAAAGCATGCTGGCTGGGGGATTCTGGGAGTGGAAGACCTTCCCTCTTAAAGCATGCTGGCTGGGGGATTCTGGGAGTGGAAGCCCTCCCCTCTTAAAGCAGGCTGGCTGGGGGATTCTGGGAGTGGAAGCCCTCCCCTCTTAAAGCAGGCTGGATGGGGATTCTGGGAGTGGAAGTCCTCCCCTCTTAAAGCATGCTGGCTGGGGGATTCTGGGAGTGGAAGGCCTTCCCTCTTAAAGCATGCTGGCTGGGGGATTCTGGGAGTGGAAGCCCTCCCCTCTTAAAGCATGCCGGGTGGGGGATTCTGGGAGTGGAAGTCGTCCCCTCTTAAAGCATGCTGGCTGGGGGATTCTGGGAGTGGAAGTCCTCCCCTCTTAAAGGATGCTGGCTGGGGGATTCTACAAGTGGAAGTCCTCCCCTCTTAAAGGATGCCGGCTGGGGGATGCTGGGAGTGGAAGTCCAGCCCTCTTAAAGCATGCCGGGTGGGGGATTCTGGGAGTGGAAGCCCTCCCCTCTTAAAGCATGCTGGGTGGGGGATTCTGGGAGTGGAAGTCCTCCCTTCTTAAAGCATGCTGGCTTGAGTTTTCTGGGACTTGGAGTGAGGCAGCCTGAGTGAGGAATCCTGGGAGTTAATATGAGGCAAACTGGTTAGGCCCTAGGGAATCCTGGGAATTGAAATCACCCATCTTAAAGTATGCTGGCTGGAGAATTCTGGGAGTTGAAGTCCACCCATTCCACCCCACACCAGACTACCTTCCCATACTCCATTGAGGCATAGTCTGGTCATTGTGCTTTACTAAACAAACCACAGTTGCTCGTTACCCTAAAACATTTGAGGTTGCCAGAGCTGAACTCTAGCTTTTAAATTCATTTAACCCACTCCAGCCCAGTGGAAAGAAGTGAGAAAGTAAAGGGTACTCACACAAAGAGCTTCAAACAGGTGGAAGGCTATGTAGACGGGCATCACATAAGCTACGAGGTCAACCACTTCTCTGTTTCGGACAAATAAGATTAAAACCATCATCAGCACCAACCTCCTCTAAGTCAGGGGGAATCTTTTAAGACCCATGGACTTCATTCCTGGAAGCTTTCAAGAAGAGACCGGACTGCCCTCTGTCAGAAATGGTGTAGGGTCTCCTGCTTGGGCAGGGGGTTGGACTAGATGACCTCCAAGGTTCCCTTCCAACTCTGTTATTCGGTTATTGTTATTC
>CM077643.1:411013725-411028725 GCA_039707465.1 Rhabdophis nuchalis
CTTCTCAGCTCCTGGAAGGAGCCTGAGCGAGCGAGCGAACGAGCGACCAAGTGCGGCAGCCGGGCGGGCGGGGCAGGCTAAGGCGAGTGAGCGCGGCGGGCCGGGCTGAGGAGGCTCCGTGGGGGGCAAGGGTGGGGACGACAGACAGACAGAGAGAGGGACAGACACAGAGAGAGACAGGGAGGGAGGAGGGAATCAGAGAGTGACAGACACACACAGAGAGACAGAGAGAGGGAGGGAGGGAGAGAAAGAGAGAGACACAGAATGAGTGATTAAGTGCGTAAATGCGAGACAGACAGACAGACACACACAGAGTGACAGATGGGCGGACGAAGGAGAGAGAGACAGAGATAGAGAGAGAGAAAGAGAGAGAGAAAGAGAAAGAAAGAAAGACAGAGAAAGAGAGAGAGACAGAAAGGAAAGAGAGAAAAAGAGAGAGAGAGAGAGAGAAAGAGAGAAAAAGAGACAGAAAGAGAGAGAAAAAGAGAAAGAGAAAGAGAGAAAGAAAGAGAGAAAGAGAAATAAAGAGAGAGAAATAAAGAGAGAAATAAAGAGAGAGAAATAAAGAGAGAAATAAAGAGAGAGAAATAAAGAGAAAGAGGGAAAGAAAGAGAAAGAAAGAGAGAAAGAGAGAGAGAAAGGGGGAAAGAGAAAGAGAGAAAGAAAGAAAGAAAGGGAAAGAGACAGAGAAAGAAAGAAAGAAAGAAAGAAAGAAAGAAAGAAAGAAAGAAAGAAAGAAAGAAAGAAAGAAAGAAAGAAAGAACGTATGACCACACTTGAGCCCAAAAGTTTGGTTGTTAACCAAGACCATTGTTAAGTGAGTTTCACATTTTCCAAGTTGGCCACACCCACCCAGTCACATGACTGCTGAGCCACTCAGCCGGTCCGCAAAACTTTCTTTAAAATGAAACCGGTCCCTGGTGCAAAAAAGGTTGGGGACCCCTGGACTAGAAGACCTCCAAGGCCCCTTCCAGCTCTATTCCGATTCTGAAATGCTGGTTGATGCTCCCCATTGATTTCTCTTCTTTCTATCGGTCCCAGAATGATACCTGTGCAAAATATGGCGACCACAGAAGACTTCCGGGCTGCTTCTGTTTTGCCGGCCCCTAAAGCGTTGCCGACCCGGACGCTGGTAGAGGTCCCGATCCCGAAGGGAATCTAAAACGGACAGAGAGGAGACAGACCTGGATATATTGATATTTTTTTTTTACATATTCCCAGAATGGGATGGAGCCCATTAAGGTGGTAGGAAACTGGACTTCCGGGTTTTTCTTTGAAGGCGTTTTCCTTCCCATCCAAGAAGCTTCTTCAACTCTGACTGGATGGCGGGGGAAAGGAAGGGTTTCTATTCCTTGCAGACAGCTGGTCATTTGCATCCTTTTAGAGCAGGGGTGTCCAAACTGGGGAACTTTAAGAGGTGTGGACTTCAACTCCCAGAATTCCCCAGCCAGCCATGCTGGCTGGGGAATTCTGGGAGTTGAAGTCCACACCTTTTAAAGTCGGCTGGGGAATGCTGGCTGGGGAATCCTGGGAGTTGAAGTCCACACCTCTTAAAGTCGGCTGGGGAATGCTGGCTGGGGAATTCTGGGAGTTGAAGTCCACACCTCTTAAAGTTGGCTGGGGAATGCTGGCTGGGGAATCCTGGGAGTTGAAGTCCACACGTCTTAAAGTTCCCAAGTTTGGACACCCCTATTTTAGCAGGTCGTTGAATGGAATTTATTATTTTTTAAATTTGTTTTAAACATTATTTCACTATTTTTATTTTTGATGTGATTTTTTGATATTCCTGTTTTTTATAAACCGGCCTTGAGTCGCCATGTGGAAGTAAACGGCCATATAAATTTTCTAAAACAAAATAAAAAAATAAATACCCTACTGGTGGTCCTCGATTTATGACCGTTTGTTTAGTGACCGTTTGATGTTACGAGGGCACTGAAAAAAGAGACTTACGACCATTTTTTTTCACCGTTACAACCATTGAAGCATCCCGTCCATGGTCACATGATCAAAAGTCATGGCAACTGACTCATATTTATGATGGTTGCAGCGTCCCCTTTTGCGACCTTCTGATAAGCAAAGTCAATGGGGAATGTTGGTTTCACTTAACAACTGTTTTTATTAACTTAACAACTGCAGCGATTCGCTTAGCAGCTGTGGCAAGCCAGGTCGTAAAAAGGGGCAAAATTCACTGTCACTCAACTGTCTTACTTCACAAGGCAAATTTCAGATAGATAGATAGATAGATAGATTTTTATTTCTATACCGCGTCCTCTCCCCAGGGGGACTCGGAGCGGTGCACAGGGAAAATTAAAACAACATAAAATATATACATAAATAAATACAATAAAAACAAATTAAATCAACTGTCCCTGCACTAAAATCCCCATTTTAAAATTAACATTCCCTAACCCCTGAGGTAGAGACTAACCTAGGCCGGCCAAGCAGAAAAAGTGAGTTTTTAATTTCTGACGGAAGGAGCGGAGGTCCGTAGTTGTTCTAATGTCGGGGGGAAGGTCGTTCCAGAGGGCTGGGCCCGCCACAGAGAAGGCCCTTTCCCTGGGCATCGCCCGCTGACAAAGTCTAGTGGACGGCACCCGGAGAAGTCCCTCTCTGTGGGAGCGAATCGGCCGGGAAGATGTATGGGGCAGAATCCGATCCCGCAGATAGCTAGGTCCCGAGCCATGGAGCGCTTTAAAGATGAGAACTAACACCTTGAAGCGCACCCGAAAGAGCGGTGTTACATGGGTATACCTTGCGGTACCCATTATTGCTCGCGCGGCTGCATTCTGGACCAGCTGAAGTCTTCGGGTGCACCTCAAGGGGAGCCCCATGTAGAGAGAGTTACAATAGTCCAGTCGGGATGTCACGAGGGCATGAGTGACTGTGCGAAGGGCGTCCCGATCCAATAGGGGGCGCAACTGGCGAACCAGGCAAACCTGGTAAAACGCCCTCCTGGCCACGGCTGTCACTTGATCTTCCATGGACAGCCGGGCATCCAGGAGGACACCCAAGTTGCGCACCCCATCCACAGGGGCAAGATGTTCGCCCCCTATGGCCAGCGATGGAATCAGCTGGTTGAATCGGGCAGCCGGAAACCACAGCCACTCGGTCTTGGTCGGGTTGAGTCTGAGTCCGTTACTTCCCATCCAGATCCGTACGGCTTCCAGGCACTGGCACATCACCGCTACGGCATCGTTGGGGTGGTTTGGGGTAGATATATACAGCTGAGTATCATCAGCGTAGAGATGGTACTCTACCCCAAAGCCACGGATGATCTCACCCAGCGGCTTCATATATGTGTTGAACAAGAGAGGCGAGAGGACCGACCCCTGAGGAACCCCACATGTGAGGGGTCTCGAGGTCGACCTCTGCTCTCCTGCCAACACAAATTGCGATAGCCCAGAGAGGTAGGAGGAGAACCACCGTAAAACGGTGCCTCCCACCCCCAACCCCTCCAGCCGATGCAATAGGATACCATGGTCGATGGTATCGAAAGCCGCCGAGAGGTCTAATAGGACCAGGATGGAGGAGCAACCCCCATCTCTGGCCATCCAGAGATCATCGACCAACGCGACCAATGCCGTCTCGGTGCTAAAAGCCGGACTGGCGCGGGTCTAGATAATCAACTTCTTCCAGGTGACGGGGAAACTGTTGTGCCACCACACTCTCAACAACCTTCGCCAAAAAGGGAAGGTTGGAGACTGGACGTTAGTTGGTTAATAAAGCTGGATCCAAAGAGGGCTTCTTAAGGAGGGGCCTCACCATAGCCTCTTTTAGGGAAGCAGGCAAGGAACCCTCACTTAAGGATGCGTTGACAACCTCTTGGAGCCAGCCTCGTGTCACCTCCCAGGATGCCAGTACAAGCCAGGAGGGACACGGGTCCAATAAACATGTGGTGGCTCGCAGTCGCCCACGTAACCTGTCCATATCCTCGGAAGCAACGGAGTCAAACTCCTCCCAAACAAGATCTGTCTCGTGGCAACCCACTGGGCCATCAATGGAGGCTAACTCATTCTGTATCTGAGCGATTTTCTCCTGCAGAAAAATCACAAATTCCTCTGCTCTACCCTGCAGCGGGGCTTCCCGCACCCTCTGTTGAAGGAGGGAGCGGGTCACCCTAAACAGGGCGGCAGGGCGGTTTTCTGCGGATGCTATGAGAGTGGCACAATGATGACGTTTGGCCACTCTCAGCGCCACAATGTAAGTCCGTAAATGGGCTCTTACCTGTGTCCGGTCAGATTCAGAATGGGTAGACCTCCATCTTCTCTCTAGGCATCTCTTGTGGCGTTTCATCACCCCCAGCTCCTCGGTAAACCAAGGAGCCAGGGTGGCTCGCCGCCACAAGAGAGGCCGCAAGGGCGCGACCCGATCCAAGGCTCCCGTGGTCGCAATATTCCATGCGGCCACGAGGTCCTCCATCGGGGCGCGGGTCAGGGGTACAGGAAGTGGCCCAAGCGCCATCTGGAACCCATCAGGGTCCATCAGGTGCCTGGGGCGGAACCAAATAGGTGACTCAGGTTCCGCCTCCCCGCGGTGAGGGGCAGCGGTTGGAAAGTCGAGCCGGAGAAGTGAGTGGTCTGTCCATGACAAGGGCGTGATGACTATAGTGTTAGATTCTCTGCACGGTGGAGAATGGAGGGAGTCCGAGCCAGGTTTACTCAAAAACAACAGCCTTTATTAGCTAGGCAAGCTTACAGAAAAAGATAGGTTCAGTAAAAGAAATAGGCGGTAGACAGGGGCTCCCGCGCTTTGACAGCTCTTTATATTTGGAGCTGTCAAAGGGGGAGCCAATCAGGCTGCAGCAAGGGCCAGGCGCGCCTCAGCCAATCAGGCGCGTCTGTCAGTTGGCTGCCTTGCTACAGCCTGTTACCAAGGCTCCAAGAGGCAGCCTGGAAGACCTGCGGCCGGTCGTAAGTCGAGACCGGTCGCAGGTCGAGGACACAACACCCCTTTCCCCCCTCGGTCTGCGCATGCGCGAAAAAGCTGTCCATCAGGAGAGCGGAGCATGCGCAGTCCGCTGGATTGTCCCAGAGTCTCGTCAGGAGCCGGAAGAAAAGGACGTGTCCCTGGAAGCTCCTCCTTGCCGGGGTGTAGCTTCAGGCGACGTCATCGGAGAGGCCTACCGGATAGGCGGAGTCCTCTGGAACGGTGAGTCGGGCGAGGGGGCGCGGTCTTCAATGGGAGGGCCTGGTCGACTTGAGCCAGGCCTTGGTGGTTGTCAGGCGAAGAAGAGAAGGCGTGGTCTTCGATGGGAGGGCCTGGTCGGCTTCAGCCGGGCCAGGCCGATGATGGTAGCCGGAGGGCGGGAGCATTACAGGCCTGACAGGAAGGTGGCAGGGAGGCCTGGCTGGTGGAGGCCCTTTGCGGATCTCACGGCATGGTGGCTGAAGCTGCTACTGCGGTTGCAGGCGGTGGCCTGGCGTCTCGGGGTTCTTCGTTTCGTTGGCGGCGGCTGGGACTGCCGGTTGTCCGGAATCCGCCGCGGAGTCCCTGGGGTGTCCAGCGCTGGTGCCGGTGGCCCCTATGGCCGCAGCGGCGACCGATGGGCCCTGAACGGGTAATCGCCCCGGGGAAAGGCTTTCCTCACAGTAGGGGGTCGAGGTCTCGGCCGTCTCGCAGGCCCTGATCGAGCTTCCTGGCCTGGTCGTCGTGGGCCGGCAGGAAGGTGCTTGAGGTTTCTTTTTGGTGCGAAGGCTTGTCGGTTTCTTTGGGTGCGAAGGCTTGTCGGTTTCTTTGGGTGCGAAGGCTTGTCGTAGCGGCGGTAGGTGGGCCTTGCACGGCGACTCAGGAGTCCCGTAGGCCTTGGCTGCTTCTGTCGGCTCGATCGGAGGAAGAAGCGGTGCGTTTCTTAGTTCCTGGCTGTTTCTGTTGGCTTTGTCCGAGGGCGAAGCGGTGTCCGCGGCAGGTCGTCGACCGCTGCCGGGGTAGCCACGGCTTGCGCGGTTTCGAGGTCTCGGCCGCCGCAGCTCGAGGAGTCTTCGAGCGTCCTGGCCCGGTCGTACTAGCCGGCAGGGAAGCGCTCGAGGCGGGCCGTAGGAGACCCAGGTTTCCGTGGCCGCTTCGATGGGTCGAGCGGGATCGTACCGCAACAAAACAGGGAGGATAAAAATTGTTTTAGCTATTTCTCGATGAGCGCTGCCTGATCCCATCCTCGTCGCCAGTGTTAGATTCTCTGCACGGTGGAGAATGGAGGGAGTCCGAGCCAGGTTTACTCAAAAACAACAGCCTTTATTAGCTAGGCAAGCTTACAGAAAAAGATAGGTTCAGTAAAAGAAATAGGCGGTAGACAGGGGCTCCCGCGCTTTGACAGCTCTTTATATTTGGAGCTGTCAAAGGGGGAGCCAATCAGGCTGCAGCAAGGGCCAGGCGCGCCTCAGCCAATCAGGCGCGTCTGTCAGTTGGCTGCCTTGCTACAGCCTGTTACCAAGGCTCCAAGAGGCAGCCTGGAAGACCTGCGGCCGGTCGTAAGTCGAGACCGGTCGCAGGTCGAGGACACAACATATATCCCCTATACCCAGATCACTCTTCCATTGGTCAGAGACAAAGATGAGATCCGGTGTATGTCCACCCTCGTGAGTGGGGCCTTGAATTAGTTGGGTCAGGTCCATGGCCGTCATGGAAGCCATGAACTCCCGAGCTATCCCGGATGATTTGCCCGCCGATGGCAGATTAAAGTCCCCCATGACTAAAAGTCTGGGGGTCTCAACTGCCACCGTAGCGATCATCTCAAGGAGCTCAGGCAGGGCTGCTGTTACATAGCGGGGAGCCAGGTATACAACTAGCAAGCCCAACTGCCTCCCTAGGCCCCACTTCACGCAGAGGGACTCACAACCGGCAGTCTGTGGCACAATGGTCTCTCAGGCTCCATTGTGGTCGTAAAAGCGAGGACTTCCTGTATGGACGGCACAGATAGTTTAGCGACCATAATTGGTCATTCAGCAAAACATTGCAACTGTGTTTATGATCCGACTTCTGCTTTCTTTTGGTTTATAGCACATCGTAAATGTGAGGATCGATTGCAAATTTATTTTTTGCTCATGGTTGTTAAATGTGAACCGTCAGTAAATGAGGCAGTCGTTTAAAGAGGACTACCTGTAGTCCTTGACATGTGGCCACATTTGCAACGGGAACTTTGGTTGCTAAGTGATACTGTCGTGAAATGAGTTGCACCTCATTTTACGTCCTTTTTGGGTCGTCATGAAGCGAATCACATGGTCCTTAAGCGAATCCATCTTTCTCCTTTGACTTTGCTTGTTGGAAGCCGGCGGGGACTCCCGGGACAACGCAGCCGTCATAAATATGAGTCAGTTGCCAAGTGTCTGCATTTTGATCCTGTGTCCGTGGGGAAATGCTGCAAATGGTCCTAAGTGTGAGGAATGGTCATAAGTCCCTTTCCCCCCCCCCCCCCACTACAGGGTCTCTAAATTAACGGTCATAAGTCAAAGACCGACTGTACCGGTATATCAATGATAGCCCATGCAAAGCACACAAAATGCAGGAAAATGGGTTTGCTAATTCCAGGCGTCTGCCAAGAATGGTCGAAAAAGTCAAAATGGCAGACCTCGTCCTGTTTCGTGGTGCTACGGCGGATGGGAAATGCTTACCATATAAGCCACGGTGGCGATTTCATAGATGACACATTGCGCAGACAGATCCAGCACACTGAGGAGGCCTGAAATAACATTTAAAAATCACAGGAAAAAGGAAAAATAAATATTCAGAGATGTCCTGAGGGCAGAGATCCCCAAAGTCAAAATGGCGGCTCAGCCGCCATTTTGACTTTGGGGATCTCTTCCCTCAGGGCTCCTGCAAGGATTATGGCAACCCGCAATGCACAACCACAATTGGAAGCAGAAGTACTGATAATAAGCAGGACCGTTGTTAAGTGAGTCGCCCTCACTTTTACAACCGTGGGGGTCATTAAATGAGTCCGGCTCCTCTCACGCCTTGTCGGGAAGGCGCGCAAGTGTAAATGACATGATCACCGGGGGGGGGGGGGGCTGCAACCCTTGTAAGTAGAGGAAGTCCTCGCTTTACAACAGCTCACTTAGTGACCGTTCGAAGTTACGACGGCACTGAAAAAAGTGGTTTAGGACTATTTTTCACACTCGGGACCGTTGTGGCAGCGATCCCAATTCCGACGCTTGGCAAAGTGTCTCCTATTTATGACGGTCGCAGTGTCCCTGGGGGTCGAGTGATCCCCTTTTGCAACCTACCGAGAAGCAACAGAGGAGTCAGGTTCACTTAACAACCGTGGGACTCGTTTAAGAACTGCAGGGATTCAACTTAACGCATGTGGCGAGAAAGGTCGTAGACATGGGGCCAAGCTCGCTTCGCCAATTCCTCACTTAACAACCTAACGTTTGGGCACAGTTGTGGTTGTAAGTTGAGGACTACCTCTGGGAGAAAGGGCGTGCCCTGCCTTTTGGCTCCACCCACCCCCCAGACATAGCTCCTCCCCCTGCCCACTCCTGACCTATCAGAAAGCTTCCAATTTCGAAGGTCCACCATTCAATGCAAGTCATCAACATGCTGGGAATTGCCAGTGACATGAAGAGGCCCCATTCCTGCAGGCATTCCATCGACCAACCTGGCAAAACAAAGGAAGATCACTTGAACAAGCCAGGATTCGTGGTTTGAAAGCAAAAGCCAAACAACAAGAGATTGCTGGGTTTTGAATCCGGCACAAGATTATCTAAAGTGTCCAGAGAATAGAGTCAAACACCATTTTTAATAAAGCAGGACTAGAACTCCCAGTCTCCTGGTAATTGGGCCAAAGTCACCCAGATGGCTTTCATGCCTAAGTCAGGACTAGAACTCCCAGTCTCCTGGTGATTGTCCCAAAGTCACCCAGATGGCTTTCATGCCTAAGTCAGGACTAGAACTCCCAGTCTCCTGGTAATTGGGCCAAAGTTACCTTGCTGGCTTTCATGCTTAAGGTGGGACTAGAACTCACTGTCCCCTGGTGATTGGCCCAAAGTTAGATAGCTGGCTTTAATGGCTAAAGTGGGGCTAGAACTCCCAGTCTCCTGGTGATTGGGCCAAAGTCACCCAGATAGCTTTCATGCTTAAGGTAGGACTAGAACTCCCAGTCTCCTGGTAATTGTCCCAAAGTCACCCAGATGGCTTTCATGCAGGACTAGAACTCCCAGTCTCCTGGTGATTGGGCCAAAGTCACCCAGATAGCTTTCATGCCTAAACCAGGCCTAGAACTCCCTGTCTCCTGGTGATTGTCCCAAAGTCACCTTGCTGGCTTTCATGCTTAAGGTAGGACTAGAACTCCCAGTCTCCTGGTGATTGTCCCAAAGTCACCTTGCTGGCTTTCATGCTTAAGGTAGGACTAGAACTCCCAGTCTCCTGGTGATTGTCCCAAAGTCACCTTGCTGGCTTTCATGCTTAAGGTAGGACTAGAACTCCCTGTCTCCTGGTAATTGTCCCAAAGTCACCCAGATGGCTTTCATGCCTAAGGCAGGACTAGAACTCCCAGTCTCCTGGTGATTGAGCCAAAGTCACCTTGTTGGCTTTCATGCTTAAGGTGGGACTAGAACTCACTGTCCCCTGATGATTGGTCCAAAGTTAGATAGCTGGCTTTAATGGCTAAAGTGGGGCTAGAACTCCCAGTCTCCTGGTGATTGGGCCAAAGTCACCCAAATGGCTTTCATGCCTAAGGCAGGACTAGAACTCCCAGTATCCGGGTGATTGTCCCAAAGTCACCCAGGTGGCTTTCATGCCTAAGGGGCAGAGGTGGGTTTCTACTGGTTCACACTGGTTCAGGCGAACCGGTAGTGGTAATTTGGCCTCGGTTGCAGAACCAGCAGCAACCCACTCTGGCCACGCCCTGGAACTGCTTCCTTCATCATTGCTATCATTGCCGGCATGTTTTTTAGTACTTTTTCACGTTCTTCGCGCATGCACAGAGCAATTGACAGCGAACTGCGCACATGCGCACGGCAATCCAGTACCAATGCCAGGAGGAGCCCGCCCCTGCTGAGGTGGAACTAGAACTCACCAACTCCCGCTTTCTAATCTGATGCCTCAACCACTAGATTAGTGGTGGGTTTCAAAAAAGTTTTAGAACCTCTTCTTTAGGTGTGGTCTGCTTTGTGGGAGTGGCTTGCCGACCATGTGTCTGGGTGGGAGTGGCTTGCCGGCCACGTGGCTGGGTGGGAGTGGCTTGCCCGCCATGTGTCTGGGTGGGAGTGTCTTGCCGGCCATGTGTCTGGATGGGAGTGGCTTCCTGGCCATGTGTCTGGGTGGGAGTGGCTTGCTGGCCATGTGTCTGGATGGGAGTGGCTTCCTGGCCATGTGACTGGGTGGGAGTGGCTTCCTGGCCATGTGACTGGGTGGGAGTGGCTTCCTGGCCATGTGACTGGGTGGGCGTGGCTTGCCAGCCATGTGACCGGATGGGAGTGGCTTGCTGGCCATGTGACCGGGTGGGAGTGGCTTGCTGGCCATGTGACTTGATGGGAATGTCTTGCCGGCCATGTGACTGGGTGGGCGTGGCTTGCCAGCCATGTGACCGGATGGGAGTGGCTTGCTGGCCATGTGACCGGGTGGGAGTGGCTTGCTGGCCATGTGACTTGATGGGAATGTCTTGCCGGCCATGTGACTGGATGGGAGTGGCTTGCCGGCCATGTGACTGGATGGGAGTGGCTTGCCGGCCATGTGACTGGATGGGAGTGGCTTGCTGGCCATGTGACTGGATGGGAGTGGCTTGCCGGCCATGTGACTGGGTGGGAGTGGCTTGCCGGCCATGTGACTGGATGGGAGTGGCTTGCCGGCCATGTGACTGGGTGGGAGTGGCTTGCCGGCCATGTGACTGGATGGGAATGGCTTGCCGGCCATGTGACCGGGTGGGAGTGGCTTGCCGGCCATGTGACTGGGTGGGAGTGGCTTGCTGGCCATGTGACCGGGTGGGAGTGGCTTGCTGGTCATGTGACCGGGTGGGAGTGGCTTGCTGGCCATGTGACTGGATGGGAGTGGCTTGCTGGCCATGTGGCCAGGTGGGAGTGGCTTGCCGGCACACGTGAAGGGCATCGTCTTGGCATGCCGTAAGGAAACTGTTTGCCATCCTTCCACCAGACTGAACATGTCTCTCTAATCCTCCTTCTAATTGAGGTCGGCGAGGGGGGGGGTGGCGCCAGCGAGGAAGGGCAACACCCCACTCTTCCTCACGGCTATAAAGTGGGGGGGGTCCTTACCTCCCCAGGTTTCCACGTGGAGCTTCTTCCACTTGATGTAGAGGAAGAGGGTGATGGCTTGGGCGTACTGAGATATGGTGTTGGCCCAGGCAGAGCCCCTTTGGGGGGAAAAGAAAAAGAGACCCAGAAGAGAAATTGGGGTGCATTGTTTTTTTTCAAAAATTGCTTTTTCTGGGGTGGAGGGGGGGGGGTCTGTTTTGGGACTATTCACACCGGAGTGGAATCCCAATACAGACGGTCCTTGACTTACAACCCCTTCATTTACAATACAATAGCAGAGTTGGAAGGGACCTTGGAGGTCTTCTAGTCCAACCTCCTGCCTAGGCAGGAAGCCCTAGACCGTTTCAGACAAATGGCTATCCAACATCTTCTCAAAGACTTCCAGTGTTGGGGCATTCACAACTTCTGGAGGCAATTTCTGTTCTATTGATTGTCTGTCAGGAAATTTCCCTGTTCTAAATTGCTTCTCTCCTTGATTAGTTTCCCCCCATTGCTTCTTATTCTGCCCTCAGGTGCCTTGGAGAATAGCTTGACTCCCTCTTCTTTGGGGCAACCCCTGAGATATTGGAAGACTGTTATCATGTCTCCCCTGGTCCTTCTTTCTATTAAACTAGACTTACCCAGTTCCTGCAACCGTTCTTCATATGTTTTAGCCTCCAGTCCCCTCATCCTCTTTCTTGCTCTTCTCTGCACTCTTTCTAGAGTCTCCAAATCTTTTCTACATCGTGGCGCCAAAACTGAATGCAACTATTCCCAGTGTGGCCTTCCCAAGGCCTTGTAAAGTGGTATTAACCCTTCAGGTGATCCTGATTCTCTCCCTCTGTTGATGCAGCCTAGAACTGGGCAGTGGCGTAGCGTGGGTTGTCAGCACCCGGGGCAAGGCAAGTAATTTGCGCCCCCTAACCCGTGGATTTTAGCACTCGGGGGAGGCAGCTCTTCTTGTGGTGTCGAGCCCACGCACCTCCCGCGAGGATCCGGCGGGCAGCCGCTGCCCAAAGGGCTCGGCCATCCGGGTCCGACACTCGTTGCCTCGCCTTGGGGAGAAGCGGGCCTTTGCGTGGTGCGGGCCTGGGACACCCGACGCTCCTTTCTACGGAGGGCGAA
This sequence comes from Rhabdophis nuchalis, assembly GCA_039707465.1. Classification (NCBI taxonomy): domain Eukaryota; kingdom Metazoa; phylum Chordata; class Lepidosauria; order Squamata; family Natricidae; genus Rhabdophis; species Rhabdophis nuchalis. Next base: position 411,026,031 of record CM077643.1, read on the forward strand.
TGCCCGAAAGCCGGGGCAAGAGGGTCTTCCCGGGCCGCCGCGGGGCCCAGGTCGCCGCTCCTCTGGCTGGCTCGGAACGGAGGAGTCTTCCAGGGTCTCCGCACGGCCGTTGCTTCGAAAGACCTGCGCCTTTAAGTCTCGCCTGGCCCCCTCGGGTGGCGCTGGCGGGTGCGAGGAGCCGGCGCTGGCCTCAGCCGGGGGATGGCCCGGGAGGGTTTGGCCCCTACTGGCCGCTGTTCGCTCCCCGACTCTCGCCGGCCCAGGAGCGCCCAGGCGCCGCCGCCGCCAACTCCAGAGACCCGCGGAGGAGAGCTTCCGAGTCGGGTCTCTGGAGCGCGCCCCCCCAGATGTTGCGCCCGGTGCGGCCGGCCCCCCCTGCACCCCCCACGCTACGCCTCTGGAACTGGGTTGGCTTTTTGGGCAGCTGCTGCCCACGGCTGGCTCCTATTTCAATGGTTGTCTACTAGGACTCCAAGATCCCTTTCACAGTTGCTGCTATTGAGCAAGGTACCACCTATACTGTCCATTTGTCCATTTGGAGTTGCAACGGTCCTGAAAAAGGTGGCCTAGGAGCCGTCCTCGCACTTACGACAGTCACAGGGTCCGCATGGTCCAAATTAGGGCGCTTGGCCTGGGTTGATGACAGGTGCAGCATTCCCAGGGGCATTGAAGGGGGAGGGCATTCGTGTCTTTCCCAGGGGCTCCTTCCGACAAGCAGAGGACATGGGAGGACCAGGATTTGCTTAGTGACCATCTGGCTCACTTAAGGACCGCAGGCTTCCCTTAACAGCCGTGCCAGAAAAGGTTGCAAAATTGTCAAATGAACGACCGCATCCCAGTGCCAATTGTAGTCGTAAGCCAAAGACTATCGCTATGGATAGTCCTTGACTTACGACAGTTGATTTAGTGATTGCAATTCAGATGTTTGACAACTGGCTCGCATTTATGACGGTTGCAGAGTCCCGGGGTCAGGTGATCCCTTCTTGCTAACTTACCAACTCCAGTGATTCACTTAACAACCATGTTGCTAACTTATCAACTCCATTGAGTCACTTAACAACCATGTTGCTAACTTATCAACTCCATTGAGTCACTTAACAACCATGTTGCTAACTTATCAACTCCATTGATTCACTTAACAACCATGTTGCTAACTTATCAACTCCAGTGATTCACTTAACAACAATGTTGCTAACTTATCAATTCCATTGATTCACTTAACCATGTTGCTAACTTATCAACTCCATTGAGTCACTTAACAACCATGTTGCTAACTTATCAACTCCAGTGATTCACTTAACAACCATGTTGCTAACTTACCAACTCCATTGATTCACTTAACAACCATGTTGCTAACTTATCAACTCCAGTGATTCACTTAACAACCATGTTGCTACCTTATCAACTCCATTGATTCAGTTAACAACCATGTTGCTAACTTATCAACTCCATTGATTCACTTAACAACAATGTTGCTAACTTATCAATTCCATTGATTCACTTAACCATGTTGCTAACTTATCAACTCCATTGATTCACTTAACAACCATGTTGCTAACTTACCAACTCCATTGAGTCACTTAACAACCATGTTGCTAACTTATCAACTCCATTGATTCACTTAACAACCATGTTGCTAACTTACCAACTCCATTGAGTCACTTAACAACCATGTTGCTAACTTATCAACTCCAGTGATTCACTTAACAACCATGTTGCTAACTTACCAACTCCATTGATTCACTTAACAACCATGTTGCTAACTTACCAACTCCATTGAGTCACTTAACAACCATGTTGCTAACTTATCAACTCCATTGATTCACTTAACAACCATGTTGCTAACTTACCAACTCCATTGATTCAACAACCATGTTGCTAACTTAACAACTCCATTGATTCACTTAACAACCATGTTGCTAACTTAACAACTCCAGTGATTCACTCAACAATTGTGCCAAGAGAGATCGTAAAATGGAACAAAACTCACTTAACAAATGTCTCACTTAACAACAGATTAATTTTGGGCTCAATGGTGGTCGTAAGTCGAGGACTACCTGCAATGGATCTCTGTTATTCCTTCAAATTATTACGTTTCGCTATATACAGCCAATCCTTGACTTACGACCACAACTGAGCCCATAATGTCCATTGCTGAGTGAGGCAGTTTTTGTCCCATTTTACGACCTTTCTCACCACGGTTGTTACTTGAATCCGTGCATTTATACAGTTAGCGACACGGTCGTTAAGTGAATCTGTCTTCTCCACTGACTTTGCTTGTCAGAAGGTCGCAAAAGGGGATCACGGGACATTGCAACCGTCATAAACGTGAGTCAGTTGCCAAGCATCCGACGCATCCAAGGGATGGTGCAGCGGTCCTAAGTGTGAAAAACAGTCCTAAGCCACTTTTTTCAATGCCGTTGTAACTTTGGTCACTAAATGAACTGTCGTAAATCGAGGACTACCCATAGTTGCATTCGCCACACACACACACACATTTTGTGGTTTGATGAATTCCAGTTCCCTTAATCCAGGGGTCTGCAAAGTTGGCTCTTTGAAGACTGGTGGACTTCAACTCCCAGAATTCCCCAGCCAGCATGCAGAGCATTGATCTAAGGCAGGGGTCTGCAAAGTTGGCTCTTTGAAGACTGGTGGACTTCAACTCCCAGAATTCCCTAGCCAGTTAGGCTGGCTG
>CM077643.1:411033725-411037929 GCA_039707465.1 Rhabdophis nuchalis
GTCCCCTAGGCTATGCCAGCGGGCGACGTCCAGGGGAAGGGCCTTCTCTGTGGCGGGCCCAGCCCTCTGGAACGACCTTCCCCCCGAAATTAGAACAACTACGGACCTCCGCTCCTTCCGTCAAAAACTAAAAACACACTTCTTCTGCTTGGCCGGCCTGGGGTAATTGAACTTATTTTATTAAATTATTAAATTAATTTTTTTATTAAATTAGGGTTTTTAGGGTTTTTAGGGGTTTAGTTTTAGTTTTAATATGGGATTTTAGCGCAGGGTTTTAGTTTAATTCATTTTAATATTGTATTATGCTTCTTGGTTTTATGTATGTATTTTTAAATTCCCTGTGCAGCGCCTCGAGTCCCTTCGGGGAGAGAGAGAGCGGTTTATAAATTAAATATTATTATTATTATTATTATTATTATTATTATTATTATTATTATTATTATTATTATTATTACTATTATTATTATTATTATTATTATTATTATTATTATTATTAAGCTCTGCACCGCCACCACTGCAAACTTCTTCAGCCTGCCCATAACCATAGAACACACTCCTAGAGCGGCCGCTGCTAGAAGAATCGGAAGCCAAGTTCCGGACTTTGGAAGCCAGAGAAGACGTTTTCGGTGGTGGTGGTGGCAGCGGTGCCCTAATCCTGCAAGGAGAGCTGGCCAAGGGGGTGGTGAGGCTGGGAAGCATGGAAGCTGGGGTGTGTGGAGCAGGCGCTTGCGCAACCTCCCCCCTCTCCAGCCGGGCGGAGCTGACCTAGGGCAGGGGTCGGCAAACCGAAACTCTCCAAGAGCCATTTGGACTCCTTCTCCCACAGAAAAGAAAACACCGGGAGCCACAAAGATCCTTAACCGGAAGCTCCCTGTTCAATTCTGGAGCTGACCGGAAGTCCAGTTCTCCACCACCATAGAGTCTCCTCTTAGCGCGGCATCCCTTTTTCTGTACCTGTCATAACACAAAGCCCTAGACAACCGGAAAACCCTCCCCTTGCCATAGAGTCTTCTCCTGGAGCACTGTGCTTCTCCCCCACCCCCACCCCCCGATCCCCGGAAGCTCCTCTCAAAATTGTGGTGCCGACCGTTGATGGAGCCACAGCAGCGGGATGAAAGAGCCACATGCAGCTCTCGAGCCACATTTATTTATTTTTATTTTATTTTATTTTTGGAATTTATACCCCGCCCTTCTCCTTGTTAGGACTCAGGGCGGCGCACAGGCATTATTAAAAACCATAGCAAAACAATATATACTATTAAAAACATATTAAATTAAGTTAAAACCCGTGCTAAAACCCCTTTAAAACCCTAAAAATTAAAATTTATCAGTAGAGTCAGAAAACGGGGGGCTACGCTAGGCCGGCTTGTTGGAATAGGTACGTCTTAAGACGTTGGCGAAAGAGGCGGAGGTCCGAGGTAGTGTGAAGGTGTGTGGGGGGGTAGGTCGTTCCAGAGGGCCGGGCCCGCCACAGAGAAGGCCCTTCCCCTGGGTGTCGCCAACCGGCATTGCCCGGCCGACGGTACCCGGAGAAGGCCCTCTCTGTGGGAGCGGATCGGACGAAGGGATGTATGGGGCAGAAGGCGGTCTCGTATATAGCTAGGCTCCTGAGCCACATGCGGCTCCCGAGCCTCAGTTTGCTCACCCCTGACCTAGGAGGTATCCCGAAGATGCCAAGCTACAAGAGCTTGGCGCCTTAGGGATACTCCCGAGGTCAGTGAATGGTGCTCTGCCTGGCCGGAGGGGTGGGGTGTTGTTGTTGTCCAGGGGGCTTATTTGCAGGGTGGGTGGTGGGTGGGTGGGTGGGGCTGACATTTTTGCCCACGAGGAAAAATGTGGCCCGGATTTATTAGCGGGGCAGGTTGTCGTTTCGGGAGGAAACACGGTACCTCCCTCGATCTTCTTCCTCACCTGGAGACTTCCGGATCCTGCCGGATTAGCAACAGGAGCTGTTCGGTGTTGATGAATAACGCCCAGCATGGGAAACAGCAGAGGAGCAGAATCAGGATGCCTTGTTGGAGGATGGTGCCGACCCGTTTCATGTTCTTCCCGCCGTAAGCCTGGAAGACGAAAGGGAAAGACCAAGGAAATGGATTGATTGCAAAAAGACTACCTACAGGAATCTTCTTGGCTAAGGGTTAGCTTTGTGGCTATGTTAAGATGCTTGGCTGGTTCCTCCTTTGACTCCCCCCTCCAGGATCTGTCGCTCCTCCTCCTAGAGTCACCCTTTAATTGGTTCTTTCTCCTCCTCCTCCACCTCCTCCTCCTCCTCCTCCCACAAGCCCCACTCCCTTCTAGCCCTGATGATGTTATCTAATTGGGTCATGAAACGTCTGCAAGGAAACCACCAAGGTCAAAGAGCACCAAGGATCCTTCATTTTTCCTTTCCTTCTTCCTCCTCCTTCCTGTAAGCCCCCATTTCCCTCTAGCCCTGATGATGTGACCTATTTTGGGTCATGAAACGTCTGCAAGGAAATCACCACACCCAAAGAGCACCAAGGATCCTTCCGTTTTCTTCCTCCTCCTCCTCCTCCTCCTCTTCTTCCTTCCTCCTCCTCTTCCTCCTCCTCCTCCTCCTCTCTTTTCCTCCTCATTTTTCTCCTCTTCCTCTCCTCCTCTTCCTCTTCCTCTTCCTCCCTCTTCCCTCTCTCCTCCTCTTCCTCCTCCTCTTCCTCCTCCTCCTCCTCTTCCTCCTCCTCCTCTTCCTCCTCCTCTTTCTCCTCCTCCTCCTCTTCCTCCTCCTCCTCTTCCTCCTCCTCCTTTCTCCTCCTCCTTTCCTCCTCCTCCTCTTCCTTCCTCCTCCTCCTCTTCCTCCTCCTCCTCCTCTTCTTCCTCCTCATTTTCCTCCTCTTCCTCTTCCCTCTTCCTCTTCCTCCTCCTCCTCTCCCTCCTCCTCCTTCTCCTCCTCTTCCTCCTCCTCCTCTCCCTCCTCCTCTTCCTCCTCCTCTTCCTCCTCCTCTTCCTCTTCTTCTCCTCATTTTCCCTCCTTCCTCCTCCTCCTCTCCTCCCCTCCTCTTCCCTCCTCTTCCTCCTCCTCCTTCTCCTCCTCTTCCTCCTCCTCTTCCTCTTCCTCTTCCTCTCCTTTCTCCTCCTCTCCCCTCTTCCCTCCTCCTCCTCTCCTCCTCCTCTCTTCCTCCTCCTCTTCCTTTCTTCTCCTCATTTTCCTCCTCTTCCTCCTCCTCCTCCTCCTCTTCCTCCTCCTCCTCCTTCTCTTCCTCCTCCCCTCCTCCTTCCTCCTCCTCCTCTTCCTCCTCCACCTCTTCCTCCTCCTCCTCTTCCTCCTCCTCCTCTTCCTCCTCCTCCTCCTTCCTCCTCATTTTCCTCCTCTTCCTACTCCTCTTCTCCTCCTCCTCTTCCTCTTCCTCCTCCTCTTCATCCTTCTCCTCCTCTTCCTCCTCCTCCTCCTCTTCCTCCTCCTTCTCTTCCTCCTCCTCCTTCTCCTCCTCCTCTTCTCCTCCTCTTCCTTCTCTTCCTCCTCCTCTTCCTCCTCCTCCTCCTCCTCCTCTTCCTCCTCTTCTCCTCCTCCTCTTCCTTCTCCTCCTCTTACTCTCCTCATTTTCCTCTTCCTCCTCCTCTCCTCCTCCTCCTCCTCTTCCTCCTCCTCCTCTTCATCCTCCTTCTCCTCCTCTTCCTCCTCCTCCTCCTCTTCCTACTCCTCCTTCTCTTCCTCCTTCTCCTCCTCTTCCTCCTCCTCCTCTTCTCCTCCTCTTCCTCCTCTTCCTCCTCCTCTTCCTCCTCCTCCTCTTCTCCTCCTCTTCCTTCTCTTCCTCCTCCTCCTCCTCTTCCTCCTCCTCCTCCTCCTCCTCCTCCACCTTCTCCTCCTCTTCCTCCTCTCCTCCTCCTCCTCCCCTCCTCCTCCTCCTTCTCCTCCTCTCCTCCTTCTCCTCCACCTTCTCCTCCTCCACCTTCTCCTCCTTCTCCTAATCCTCCTCTCCTCCTCCTCCTCCTCCTCTTCCTCCTCCTCTTCCTGTCAGCAACCCCACTACCTTCTAGCACTGATGCCATTACCTAATCAGGCAATGAAACATCTGTGAGAAAACTACCGACCTCAGAGAGAGCAGCAAGGACCATCCACAGTTGAGCAATTTTATATAACCGTCTCAGGAGTGCCTTCAAACCGCATCATAGCAAAAAGAGGACATGGAGTCTCTTTGGCAGGAACATTTTTAAAAAACGCCACTCTTTTGGATTTCGAAGGGGCTCC
>CM077643.1:411038029-411072331 GCA_039707465.1 Rhabdophis nuchalis
CCATTCCATTTCAATTCTATTCTTATCCCATCCCATTCCATCCCATTCAATTTCTATTCTATTCTTATTCTATTCCATTTCTATTCTTATTCTATTCTATTCTATTTCATTTCTATTCTATTCTTATTCCATTTGTATTCTATTCTATTCTTATTCCATTCCATTCCTACTCTACTCTTATCCCATTCCATTCCATTTCTATTCTATTCCATTTCTATTCTATTCTTATTCTATTTCATTTCTATTCTATTCTTATTCTTCTATTCTATTCTAATTCTATTCCATTTCAATTCAATTCTATTCTATTCTTATTCTTATCCCATTCCATTCCAATTCTATTCTTATTCTATTCCATTCCTATTCTATTCCTATTCTATTCCATTTCTATTCTTATTCTATTCTATTTCATTTCTATTCTATTCTTATTCCATTTCTATTCCATTCTATTCTTATTCCATTCCATTCCTACTCTACTCTTATCCCATTCCATTCCATTCCTATTCTATTCTTATTCTATTCCATTTCTATTCTATTCTTATTCCATTTCTATTCTATTCTAATTCTATTCCATTTCAATTCTATTCTTATTCTATTCCATTTCTATTCTTATTCTATTCTATTTCATTTCTATTCTATTCTTATTCCATTTCTATTCTATTCTATTCTTATTCCATTCCATTTCTACTCTACTCTTATTCTATTCCATTTCTATTTCTTATTCTATTCCATTTCTATTTCTGTTTCATTTCAATTCCATTTCTATTCTATTCTTACTCTATTCCATTTCTATACTATTTCTATTCTATTATCCCGCCTTTAAACCACTGCTCCACTGCTCCTCTCGGTCTAGAACATGGACTCTGCTATCTTGTCTTTCAGATGCAGATGGACCTCTGAATTTTGGCCCCATGGGTTTTCTCTCCTGTGCGGTTTTTCAAGGCAAAAACCCCAAGAGAGTCCAGTTGATTTTTTGAAAAGCACCTTTGGGACAACTATGACCTGGATGACTGAGGAAACTCCAGAGACATCCGTCTTCTGCAGCTTCCGAGTCTCCTTGGAAATCAGGAGTTGGCTAACTCGAAACACCACCACCACCCCGCTCCGACCTGGCCGTTTTCCAGAATCTGCTCAAGGGCCCTTGGACTCTGAAGGAGTCACGTCCTCACCTGACATCGTCCGAGCGCGGAGAACCATGTGGGTGCAGGTTGGAGGCGTGGCACTGTTTGGAGGGGATCCTACAGTGAACATCACTGCCCTGGAACTGGCGCCAACTGGCATGGACGGATGTCCTCCGGTGATGCCACAGGCCCCTGGGGGAGCTGGAGAGGAGAGGTTAGCCCGTTAGATCTCGAGAGAAGCTGATATATGATTGCAGAATGTAGAATAGAATAGAATAATGGAATGAAATGGAATAGAATAGAATAGAGAATTTGAATGGAATAGAACAGAATAGAGAATAGAACGGAATAGAATAGAATATTTAGAATAGAATAGAATTCAGAATAGAATTTGGAATGGAATAAAATAGAATAGAGAATGGAATGACATGGCATAGAATAGAATGGAGAATTAGAATGGAATAGAATAGAACAGAATAGAGAATAGAATGGAATAGAATATTTAGAATAGAATAGAGAATGGAATGAAATGGAATATAATAGAATAGAACAGAACAGAGAATAGAATGGAATAGAATATTTAGAATAGAATAGAATTTGGAATGGAATAAAATAGTGAATGGAATGGAATAGAATAATAGAAGGAAGGGAGGGGAATAGACTAGAATACAATAGAATCTATATAAATAAAAATGTAAAATAGTTTGTACGTATCCACTAATCTCAAAAACTACTGCACCGATTTACACCTAACTTTCACACAATGTTCACAAGGACTTCCGATAATAGAATACGTACTGATTTTGTGCCTAGCACACGTGTGTCATGTGCAAGGTAAAAAAATGTAAAATGTACCCACTGATCAGGTTTTCACCTCCCTGTAACTCCTCCCACCAACAGTCATTTCCTCAGCCATGTTTTGATGGTTAGCAGTTCAGATTCTTTTTTTTTGTAAAAACTTTTTATTTTTAACATAAAAGCAAATAAAAAACATTATTCATCTTGTGCTTTGTACAACATGTACATTTTGTGCATCAGTACTTAAAATCACAAACATATTTATCAATTATCCATTCATTACATATATATCACTTTCTTTTTTCCAACCATTCGCAGTTCAGATTCTTGCAGCGAGCATTAAACGTGTCATAAAGCTAGCCATTTACCCCGTGGTTCTTGGCTTTATTGTGCCTGACCTAAGTTCCTTTATGGTCCTCCCTGTTCCCCACTGCATGCAGAAGGTCAAAGCCACCTGCGCATCCCTCCAGCTTACCTGTATCCATCGGTCTCTCGGTGTTAAGGCTGTCAGTGCTGCCCTGGTAGAGCTGGCTGCTGAGGGCAGCCTTGACTGGTTGATCTGACAGCTTGCTGGTACTCACCGACCTGCGAAAGGAATGAAGGATAGGGTCAGGATAGGCTCTGTGGGTGGGTGTTTGGATTGGAGGTGTGAAAGTCTCGCGCAGGGATCTCCAAAAACGTTAACTTTAAGACTTGTGGAGTCTCAGAATTCAGCCTAACCATGATGGTCATATCCTGAGGACTTCCTGTATTATATCTTTAAGGGAGAGAAATAAGGAGGCTAAAACATATGAGGAACGGTTGCAGGAGCTGGGTAGGTCTAGTTGAATGAAAAGAAGGACCAGGGGAGACAGGATAGCAGCCTTCCAATATCTCAGGGGTTGCCCCAAAGAAGAGGGAGTCAAGCTACTCTCCAAGGCACCTGAGGGCAGAACAAGAAGCAATGGGTGGAAACTAATCAAGGAGAGAAGCAACTTAGAACCGAGGAGGAATTTCCTGACAGTCAGAACAATTAATCAGTGGAGCAGAAGTTGCCTCCAGAAGTTGTGAATGCCCCAACACTGCAAGTCTTTCAGAAGATGTTGGGTAGCCATTTGTCTGAAATGGTATAGGGCAGTGATGGCGAACCTTTTAGAGACCGAGTGCACAAACTGCAACCCAAAACCCACTTATATATTGCAAAGTGCCAACACGGCAATTTAACCCGAGTTACGAGGTTTTACTACCTAAAATAATGATAAACAAGGCAGAGTTCAGCTAATTGTTCTAAGAAAAACGTGATAAATGCACTTTTATGCCCTCTTCATTTCCCCCCGCTTTTGAAATATTACGTTTAGCAACAATAAAAAAGAAAAAATTTCATAATATTGTTTCTTTCTTTCCCTCCCTTTCTTTTTCCCTTTCTCTCCCTCCCTCTTTCTCTCCCTCTCTCTCTCTTCCCCTCCCCCCTCTCTCTTCCCCTCCTTCTGTCGCTCCCTCCTGTGGGAGAAATGCGATGGAGATGGGCTGGGGCAACAGCACGCTTGCCCACAGAGAGGGCTCTGAGTGCCACCTCTGGCATGCGTGCCATAGGTTCGCCATCACTGGTATAGAGCTTCCTGCCTAGGCAGGGTTGGACTAGATGACTTCCAAGGTCCCTTCCAACTCTGCTGTGGTATTGTATATATCTATCTATGTATCTATGTATCTATGTATCTATGTATCTATGTATCTATCTATCTATGTATCTATCTATCTATGTATCTATCTATCTATCTATCTATCTATCTATCTATCTATCTATCTATCTATCTATCTATCTATCTATCTATCTATCTATCTATCTATCTATCTATCTATCTTCCTTCCATCCTTCCTTCCAGCCATGTGATCCTGTCCCCCATTAAACCATCTTTCCAAGCAGCCTCCATGTTTCCAATGTCTTTCCCCCCCACTTGGAACTGAACCCAGAAGGACATACATTCTTTCCTTCTTTTCTTCTATCTATCTATTTTCCTTACTTCCTTACTTCCTTACTTCCTTCATTCCTTTCCTTCCTTCCAGCCATGTGGTCCTGTCCACCATTAAGCCATCTTTCCAAGCAGCCTCCATGTTTCCAGTGTCTTTTTTTGCCCACTTGGAACTGAACCCAGAAGGACATACGTTCTTTCCTTCCTTCCATCCATCCATCCATTTTCCTTCCTCCTTCCAGCCATTTTCCTCCTTCCTTCCTTGGGATCCTGTCCACTAATAATAATAATAATAATAATAATAATAATAATAATAATAATAATAATAATAATAATAATAATAATAATAATAATAATAATAATAATAATAATAATAATAATAATTTTTATCTATATACCGCATTCTCTCCCCTGGGGGACTCGGAGCGGTGCACAGGGAAATTAAAATAACTATAAAAACACATAAATAGAAAATAAAAACAGATTAAACTAGATTATCCCTGCACTAAAATCCCCAAATATATATTACCTAAAATCCCTTTCACCCTATTAGACGGAGACTAACCAAGGCCGGCCAAGCAGAAAAAGTGTGTTTTAAGTTTTTGACGGAAGGAGCGGAGGTCCGTAGTTGTTCTGATATCGGGGGGAAGGTCGTTCCAGAGGGCCGGGCCCACCACAGAGAAGCCTAGTGGACGGCACCCGGAGAAGTCCCTCTCTGTGGGAGCGAATCGGCCGTGAGGATGTATGAGGCAGGATCCGATCCCGCAGATAACTAGGTCCCGAGCCATGGAGCGCTTTAAAGATGATAACTAGCACCTTGAAGCGCACCCGAAAGACGACAGGCAGCCAGTGCAGCTCGCGTAAGAGCGGTGTTACATGGGTAAACCTGGTGGTTCCCATTATTGCTCGCGCGGCTGCGTTCTGGACCAGCTGAAGTCTTCGGGTGCACCTCAAGGGGAGCCCCATGTAGAGAGAATTACAATAGTCCAGTCGGGATGTCATGAGGGCATGAGTGACTGTGCAAAGGGCATCCCGATCCAATAGGGGGCGCAACTGGCGTACCAGGCGAACCTGGTAAAACGCCCTCCTGACCACTGTCACTTGATCTTCCACAGACAGCCGGGTATCCAGGAGGATGCCCAGGTTGCGCACCCCATCCACAGGGGTAAGATGTTCATCCCCTATGGCCAGTGATGGAGTCAACTGGTTGAATCGGGCAGCCGGGAACCACAGCCACTCGGTTTTGGACGGGTTGAGTCTGAGTCTGTTACTTCCCATCCAGGCCCGCACGGCTTCCAGGCACTGGCACATCACCGCTACGGCATCGTTGGGGTGGTTTGGGGTAGATATATACAACTGCGTATCGTCAGCATAGAAGTGGTACTCTACCCCAAAACCACGGATGATCTTACCCAGCGGCTTCATATATGTGTTGAACAGGAGAGGCGAGAGGACCGACCCCTGAGGCACCCCACATGCGAGGGGTCTCGAGGTCGACCTCTGCTCTCCTGCCAACACAAATTGCGATCGACCGGAGAGGTAGGAGGAGAACCACCGTAAAATGGTGCCTCCCACCCCCAACCCCTCCAGCCGATGCAATAGGATACCATGGTCGATGGTATCAAAAGCCGCTGAGAGGTCTAATAGGACCAGGATGGAGGAACAACCCCCATCTCTGGCCCTCCAGAGATCATCTACCAACGCGACCAATGCCGTCTCGGTGCTATGCCCCGGCCGGAAGCCGGACTGGCGCGGGTCCAGATAATCAACTTCCTCGAGGTGACGGGGAAACTGTTGTGCCACCACACTCTCTACAACCTTCGCCAGGAAGGGAAGGTTGGAGACGGGACGATAATTGACTAATAAAGCTGGGTCCAGAGAGGGCTTCTTCAGGAGGGGCCTCACCATGGCCTCTTTAAGGGAGGCAGGCAAGAAACCCTCACTCAGAGAAGCGTTGACAACCTCTTGGAGCCAGCCTCGTGTCACCTCCCAGGATGCCAGTACAAGCCAGGAAGGACACGGGTCCAATAAACATGTGGTGGCTCTCAGTCGCCCACGTAACCTGTCCATATCCTCGGAAGTAACAGAGTCAAACTCCTCCCAAACAAGGCCCACCTCATGCGATCCCACTGGGCCATCGATGGAGACTAGCTCGTTCTGAATCTGAGCGATTTTCTCCTGCAGATAAATCCCAAATTCCTCTGCTCTACCCTGTAATGGGGTTTCCCGCACCCTCTGTTGTAGGAGGGAGCGGGTCACCCTAAACAGGGCGGCAGGGCGGTTATCTGCGGATGCTATGAGAGTGGCACAATGGTGACGTTTGGCCACTCTCAGCGCCACAAGGTAAGTCCGTAAATGGGCTCTCACCTGTGTTCGGTCAGATTCAGACCGAGTCGATCTCCATCTTCTCTCTAGGCATCTCTTGTGGCGTTTCATCACCCTTAGCTCCTCGGTAAACCAAGGGGCCAGGGTGGCTCGCCGCTGCAAGAGAGGCCGCAAGGGCGCGACCTGATCCAAGGCTTCCGTGGCCGCAGTATTCCATGAGGCCACGAGGTCCTCCATCAGGGCGCGGGTCAGGAGTACAGGAAGTGGCCCAAGCGCCGCCTGGAACCCATTAGGGTCCATCAGGCGCCTGGGGCGGAACCAAATAGGTGACTCAGGTTCCGCCTCCCCGCGGTGGGGAGTAGCGATTGGAAAGTCGAGCCGGAGAAGTGAGTGGTCTGACCATGACAAGGGCGTGATGACTATATCCCCTATACCCAGATCACTCTTCCATTGGCCTGAGACAAAGATGAGATCCGGCGTATGTCCACCCTCGTGGGTGGGGCCTTGAATTAATTGGGTCAGGTCCATGGCCGTCATGGAAGCCATGAACTCCCGAGCTGCCTCGGATGATTCGCCCAGCGATGGCAGATTAAAGTCCCCCATGACTAAAAGTCTGGGGGTCTCAACTGCCATCGTAGCGATCACCTCGAGGAGCTCGGGCAGGGCTGCTGCTACATAGCGGGGAGCCAGGTATACAACCAGCAAGCCCAACTGCCTCCCTAGGCCCCACTTCACACAAAGGGACTCACAACCAGTGGTCTGTGGCACAATGGTCTCTCTCGGCTCCAGACCTTCCCTAATAATAACCGCTACCCCACCACCCCTGCCTAGGGCCCTCGTGGCCCAACCAGGTCTCCGCTATTCCTGCCAGGTCCGGCTCCCCCTCTGACACAAGGTCATGGATGAGGGGGGCTTTGTTGACCACGGACCTGGCGTTGCAAAACATCAGCCGCAAGCCCTGGCTCTGTACTCCCTGACCACCTAGCCTGCGGGGGTTGTGGCACCTGACAGTTTGCAGCCAACGGCTACGTGCCCCCAACCGGGAGGATAGAACTTGTCTCCCCTCGGACCTGCCTCTCCCCACGACCCTCTGGATGGATATGCCCTCCATCGGGACGACTCGTGTTTCCCCCCTCCTAACGGATTCTTCCGCTTCCCTCCGCCGACTGCTGGTCCGGCCCTTTCTTTCCTCATCCGTCTCTACCTGTCTATACCCTCCCCCCTCCCTGGTACCCCTAAAACAGACAATAGTTTACAAACTAAAAAACCCCTAAGACCGCGCTTCTCCCAAGCAGCCTCCATGTCTTCAGTGTCTTTTTTTGCCCACTTGGAACTGAACCCAGAAGGACGTTTCTCCCAGCACGAGATCCACAGTGTAAAAAAGGCTGTTGGATGGAGAATTTTTTGAGTTCTTTGAAACGAGGCGAGTGTAACGTCCCTCGTGCAGGACTCCTGGGCTTCCAGAAAGCAGCTTTTACTTCGCTTTTAAGTGCTTTAAGGTTTGCGATCGTGCAAGGACAGCAGCTGGAACGAGCTGGAAGGCAGCTCTTGTTATTTATATCTATAGCTCTTCCAATCGATGCTAAGTGCTTCCTGGCCTGACCACTGTAAATAGGGCGTAACGATTACAGCCCTTATAAAAATAATAACTTCCACTTATCCAAAAGCAAAGCACCCAAGAACATTCAAACTCTTATCTGCGGGATCGCATCCTGCCCCATACATCCCTCCGACCGATTCGCTCCCACCGAGAGGGACTTCTCCGGGTGCCGTCCACTAGGCAATGCCAGCGGGCGACGCCCAGGGGAAGGGCCTTCTCTGTGGCGGGCCCAGCTCTATGGAACGACCTACCCCCCCGACCTCAGAACAACCACGGACCTCCGCACCTTCCGACAAAAGCTCAAGACTTATCTCTTCCAACAGGCCGGCTTGGCCTAACCTACCTTCTAGCCTTTTTAGTTTGAACATCTAAATTGTTTTAATTGGGTTTTTAAGGGGTTTAGTTTTTAGGATTTTAGGTTTTTTAGCGCAGGGATAAATTGTCTAATTTGATTTTATGTATTTATGATGTATCTATGTTTGTATGTTTTTAATTCCCCTGTGCACTGCCCTGAGTCCCTTCGGGGAGAGGGAGCGGTCTACAAATTAAATTTATTATTATTATTATTATTATTATTATTATTATTATTATTATTGTTATTGTTGTTGTTGTTGTTGTCAGCATCTCAACACAAGAGGCAGCAGCCTCATTACATGTCTGCTCCCAGGGCTTGTTGCAAGAGAGTTTAACAGCAATCTTAAACCCTGAGTGATTGTGTGCCATCAAGCCGTTATTGTCGTTGACTCTTTGCAACTAACCTAGATAGAAACAAAAGGTACTTTTTTTTCAAGAGGCTACTGGATTTTGGTTTTGATTTTCCTTTGAAGACTTTTCGCTTCTCCCACAAGAAGCTTCTTCAGCTCTGACTGAATGGGAGGGAAGGGAAGGATCGATACTCCTTGCAGACAGCTGGTCCTTTGCATCCTTTTTAGGGGGTTGTTGAGGCCACTTGGAGGTTTATCCGTGTCCTCAGGATCACCTGAGTGGAGCAAATGCCTGTGGAGCCTTCTACAACACAATCTTTTCAGCAGTTCCAAGAAGGCTCCACAGTGAAGACACAAATAAACCTCCAGGTGGCCTCAACATCCCACTAAAAGGATGCACATGGCCAGCTGTCTACAAGTCAAAAGCAAGAGGACAAGTCCCTTTACTCAGTGAACGGTCACTAAATAAAATATAAATATTTAAATAGGAGCCAGCCATGGGCAGCAGCTGCCAAAAAAGCCAACACAGTTCTAGGCTGCATAAACAGAGGGATAGAATCAAGATCAGTTTTCTCAAATTGTTTATTGGGTTTTAATGGGTGGTAATTTTAATGGTTTTTAAATTTTAGTACAGGGTAGTTTAATTCGCTTTTAATTTGTGTGTATTGTATGTTTTTAGATGGTTTTTAATTTTCCTGTACACCGCCCTGAGTCCCTTTGGGAAGAGGGGGCAGTTTATAAATATAATAAATTATTATTATTATTATTATTATTATTAAATTATTATTATTATCACCTGAAGGGTTAATACCACTTTACAAGGCCTTGGTAAGGCCACACTTGGAATACGGCCTCCAGTTTTGGTCGCCACGATGTAGAAAAGATGTGGAGACTCTAGAAAGAGTGCAGAGAAGAGCAAGAAAGAGGATTAGGGGACTGGAGGCTAAAACATATAAAGAACGGTTGCAGGAACTGGGTATGTCTAGTTTAATGAAAAGAAGGACCAGGGGAGACATGATAGCAGTGTTCCAATATCTCAGGGGTTGCCACAAAGAAGGGGGAGTCAAGCTATTCCCCAAAGCAACTGATGGCAGAACAAGAAGCAATGGGTGGAAACTAATCAAGGAGAGAAGCAACTTAGAACTGAGGAGAAATTTCCTGACAGTGAGAACAATTAACCAGTGGAACAGAAGTTGCCTCCAGAATTTGTGAATGGCCCAACACTGCAAGTCTTCAAGAAGATGTTGGACAGCCATTTGTCTGAAACGGTATAGGGTTTCCTGCCTAGGCAGGGAGTTAGACTAGATTACCTCCAAGGTCCCTTCCAACTCTGCTATTGTATTGTATTGTATTGTAAATGAAAAGCTATAAGTTGAGGGGCTGTAAAACAGAGGTCTCCAACCTTGGCAACTTTAAGCCTGGAGGACTTCGACTCCTAGAATTCCCCAGCCAGCGAAAGCAGGCTGGGGAATTCTGGGAGTCGAAGTCCTCCAGCTTAAAGTTGCCAAGGTTGGAGACCTCCGCTATACAATGTAGGTTGGGGAACAGTACCTGCCAAAGGCCGTCTTGACGTGTTGATCTCTCGCCTGCTTGTCGCTTATCTGCGCGGCGTGGAAAGGTGTGAGCTCCCTGGCCTCCCCCATGTCTTTCGGCTGCGGCTGCAAGAGGTCAGAGGGCGCCTGCCGGCTGATGAGCCCCACCAAATTCGAAGACGCTTGGGTCTTGGGGATTTTGAAAGGCGCCGTCGCCTGTTGGGAAAGCATTAAAAAAATAATAATCAAAAATGCCTTCCTGAATTTTAAAGGACAGATAGTCCTCGAGCTACGACCACAAACCAGCCCATAATTCCCGTGGCTGAGCGAGACATTTTTTTGTTTTTTTTTAAAAAAGGGAGTTTCGCTCCATTTGACGACTTTTCTTTGCCACGGTTGTTAAGCGAGGCGTTGCGTTTGTTAAGCGAGTCGCACCGTTGTTATAAGGGAATCAGGATTTCCCGATGACTTTACATAACATTATTATTATTATATTCATCACAATATTATTAACAATATAACAATATATTAATAATATAACCAATTTCATTGTAATTTTATTACAATATTATTACAATGACAATAAAGATTATTATTATTATTATATCAATATAATTACAATAGTACATAACATCTTCACCATCAAATTATCTCCACATTAAACATTTCCTCTTTTTCAGATCTCTTTTCTAATTTGTTTGTTTTTTTTGCCAAAAAAGCTAACCCAGTTCTAGGCTGCATCAACAGAGGGAGAGAATCAAGATCACCTGAAGGGTTAATACCACTTTTGTAATGCCTTGGGAAGGCCACACTGGGAATATTTGCATCCAGTTTTGGTTGCCACGATGTAGAAAAGATGTAGAGACTCTAGAAAGAGTATTTCATTTTTATTATTTAAATTTATAGACCGCCTCCTCACCCCCATGGGGACTCGGGGTGGTGAAGTGCAGAGAAGAGCAACAAAGAGGACTAGGGGATTGGAGGCTAAAGCATGAATGATTGCAAGAACCGAGTATGTCTAGTTTAATGAAAATAAGGACCAGGGGAGACATGATAGCAGCCTTCCAATCTCTCAGGGGTTGCCCCAAAGAAGAGGGAGTCAAACTATTCTCCAAAGCACCTGGGGGCAGGACAAGAAGCAATGGGTGGAAACTAAACCGATATCTCAGAGGGTGCCACAAAGAAGAGGGAGTCAAACTATTCTCCAAAGCACCTGGGGGCAGGACAAGAAGCAATGGGTGGAAACTAATCAAGGAGAGAAGCAACTTAGAACTAAGGAGAAATTTCCTGACAGTTAGAACAATTAACCTCTGGAACAGCTTGCCTCCAGAAGTTGTGAATGCCCCAACCCTGGAAGTCTTTAAGAAGATGTTAGATAGCCATTTGTCTGAAATGGTATAAAGTTCCTGCCCACGCAGAGGGTTGGACTAGAAGACCTCCAAGGCCCCTTCCAACTCTGCTATTGTATTGTATTGTATTGTAACATTTCAGGATAAGAAACTACAAGAAATGATATAGGTATAGCAAACTGTTCAAGGATAATCAAGGAGATGTGGAAAGTTATCACCCATTCCTCTCCCAGAAAAATGAAATATCCTAGGAAATATTGAAAAGGCAGAATATTCTATTTCCCTGGATGTGAAAAGGAAGAAACAGGTTTTAATTCCTGCAGCCTCCTGCCCACACCCCCTCTGTCATTGGGCCATTAAAGCCTGAGCTAGTCCCTTTACGTAAGAAAGAGCTCCAGAGTCATGGGATTAAGGTATGACTAGCCTTACCAAACCTGGACTCAGCCCACGGGAGCCTGGCAACCACTCAGAGTACAGTTCTTACACAGGACCAAGAAACAGATAGGTGGGGCCGAACAGCTGATAAAAAGCCCTGCAAGCCCCTTGCTCAGCCCTTCTCTTCCTGTCCACCAACATTGAAGCATGTGAGCACCTTTTCTGTTCAGGACTCAAGCCATGTGGTCCTGTCCACCATTAAACCATCTTTCCAAGCAGCCTCCATGTCTCCAGTGTCTTTTTCCCCCACTTGGAGCCGAACCCAGAAGGACATTCCTTTTAACAGAGAGAAGCAACCTGGAACTGAGGATAAACTTCCTGATTGTGAGAACAATTAATCAGTGGAACAATTTGCCTGCATCACTGGAGGCTTTTACGAAGAGGCAGCCCCATGTGTGAAGTGGTACGGAGTCTCCTGTACCAGGGGATTAGAATAGAATAGAATAGCAGAGTTGGAAGGGACCTTGGAGGTCTTCTAGTCCAACCCCCTGCCTAGGCAGGAAACCCTACACCACATCAGACCAATGGCTATCCAACATCTTCTTAAAAACCTCCAGTGTTGAAGCAACCACAAGCTGTTCCACTGATTAATTGTTCTAACTGTTGGACTAGAACAGAGGTTCCCAAACTTGGCAACTTTAAGACTTGTGGACTTCAACTCCCAGGATTCTCCAGCCAGCATAGCTGGCTGGAGAATTCTGGGAGTTGAAGTCCACAAGTCTTAAAAGTTGCCAAGTTTGGGAACCTCTGGACTAGAAGATCTCCAAGGTCCTTTCCAAGTCTGTTCTAATCATGAAACTGGAAATCCCTTCCAACTTGGTTATTCTCATTCATTAACTCTCTGTTCTCTCTCTCTGTTCTCTCTCTTTTCCTCTCTTTCTCTGTTCTCTCTCTCTCTCATATAAAACTTACCCACATCCTTCTCAATGAGGCTGCTGGGCACTGGCCAGAAGTCTGGATCCAAGGACAAATCAAAGGGTGGGTGAGAGTTTTTATAACCCCACCAAATTCTTGCTTTGTTGAGTTCCCAAGACTGGCAGCTTAACTCTGCTCTGTGGAGGGCTTGATGGGATTTGGGGAGGGGCTTCCCATGTGCTCCAATCCTTTTGTCTGGGTCAGGTGACTTTTCTTTCCTTTCTTTCCTTAAGGACTTGGTTCCTTCTTATCTGTCCCCTGAAGGGATCTTGGGGGTGGGGGGGAGAGGTTTCACTTCCTGCTGGTCTGCCTTGCCTCGCCTTTAAGCCTGGCAGCTGCAGGCTGGTCTCCCAAGGGGTAACCCAGGAGATGACAAGATTTCTAGTCCTGCCTTAGTCACCAAAGCCAATTGGGTCATTTTGGGGTCAATCAGCAAGAGACAGTGAGTTCTAATCCTGCCTTAGGCATGAAAGCCATCTGGGTGACTTTGGGACAATCACCAGGAGACTGGGAGTTCTAGTCCTGCCTCAGGCATGAAAGCCATCTGGGTGACTTTGGGACAATCACCAGGAGACTGGGAGTTCTAGTCCTGCCTCAGGCATGAAAGCCATCTGGGTGACTTTGGGACAATCACCAGGAGACTGGGAGTTCTAGTCCTGCCTCAGGCATGAAAGCCATCTGGGTGACCTTGGGACAATCACCAGGAGACTGGGAGTTCTAGTCCTGCCTCAGGCATGAAAGCCATCTGGGTGACCTTGGGACAATCACCAGGAGACTGGGAGTTCTAGTCCTGCCTCAGGCATGAAAGCCACCTGGGTGACTTTGGGACAATCACCAGGGGACTGGGAGTTCTAGTCCTGCCTCAGGCATGAAAGCCATCTGGGTGACCTTGGGACAATCACCAGGAGACTGGGAGTTCTAGTCCTGCCTCAGGCATGAAAGCCACCTGGGTGACTTTGGGACAATCACCAGGGGACTGGGAGTTCTAGTCCTGCCTTAGGCATGAAAGCCATCTGGGTGTCTGGGACAATCACCAGGAGACTGGGAGTTCTAGTCCTGCCTTAGGCATGAAAGCCATCTGGGTGACTTTGGGACAATCACCAGGAGATGGGGAGTTCTAGTCCTGCCTTAGGCATGAAAGCCATCTGGGTGACTTTGGGACAATCACCAGGAGACTGGGAGTTCTAGTCCTGCCTTAGGCATGAAAGCCACCTGGGTGACTTTGGGACGATCACCAGGAGAC
Organism: Rhabdophis nuchalis; assembly: GCA_039707465.1. Taxonomy (NCBI): domain Eukaryota; kingdom Metazoa; phylum Chordata; class Lepidosauria; order Squamata; family Natricidae; genus Rhabdophis; species Rhabdophis nuchalis. Next base: position 411,051,998 of record CM077643.1, read on the forward strand.
TGGGAGTTCTAGTCCTGCCTCAGGCATGAAAGCCATCTGGGTGACTTTGGGACAATCACCAGGAGACTGGGAGTTCTAGTCCTGCCTCAGGCATGAAAGCCATCTGGGTGACCTTGGGACAATCACCAGGAGACTGGGAGTTCTAGTCCTGCCTCAGGCATGAAAGCCATCTGGGTGACCTTGGGACAATCACCAGGAGACTGGGAGTTCTAGTCCTGCCTCAGGCATGAAAGCCACCTGGGTGACTTTGGGACAATCACCAGGGGACTGGGAGTTCTAGTCCTGCCTCAGGCATGAAAGCCATCTGGGTGACCTTGGGACAATCACCAGGAGACTGGGAGTTCTAGTCCTGCCTCAGGCATGAAAGCCACCTGGGTGACTTTGGGACAATCACCAGGGGACTGGGAGTTCTAGTCCTGCCTTAGGCATGAAAGCCATCTGTGTGTCTGGGACAATCACCAGGAGACTGGGAGTTCTAGTCCTGCCTTAGGCATGAAAGCCATCTGGGTGACTTTGGGACAATCACCAGGAGATGGGGAGTTCTAGTCCTGCCTTAGGCATGAAAGCCATCTGGGTGACTTTGGGACAATCACCAGGAGACTGGGAGTTCTAGTCCTGCCTTAGGCATGAAAGCCACCTGGGTGACTTTGGGACGATCACCAGGAGACTGGGAGTTCTAGTCCTGCCTCAGGCATGAAAGCCATCTGGGTGACTTTGGGACAATCACCAGGAGACTGGGAGTTCTAGTCCTGCCTCAGGCATGAAAGCCATCTGGGTGACTTTGGGACAATCACCAGGAGACTGGGAGTTCTAGTCCTGCCTCAGGCATGAAAGCCATCTGGGTGACCTTGGGACAATCACCAGGAGACTGGGAGTTCTAGTCCTGCCTCAGGCATGAAAGCCATCTGGGTGACCTTGGGACAATCACCAGGAGACTGGGAGTTCTAGTCCTGCCTCAGGCATGAAAGCCATCTGGGTGACTTTGGGACAATCACCAGGAGACTGGGAGTTCTAGTCCTGCCTCAGGCATGAAAGCCATCTGGGTGACCTTGGGACAATCACCAGGAGACTGGGAGTTCTAGTCCTGCCTCAGGCATGAAAGCCACCTGGGTGACTTTGGGACAATCACCAGGGGACTGGGAGTTCTAGTCCTGCCTTAGGCATGAAAGCCATCTGGGTGTCTGGGACAATCACCAGGAGACTGGGAGTTCTAGTCCTGCCTTAGGCATGAAAGCCATCTGGGTGACTTTGGGACAGTGGTGGGCAAACTTATTAGTCAAGAGAGCCAAATATCAACAGTACCACGATTTAAATTTCTTTTGAGAGCCAAAAGGCGTGGCCTGTTTTGTGGGAGTGGCTCAGTGGTCATGTGACCCGGTGGGCGTGGCCAACTTGAAAAATGTGGTGAAACTCACTTAACGACGGTCCTGCTTAGCAACCAAAATTCTTTCTTTCTTTCTTTCTTTCTTTCTTTCTTTCTTTCTCTCTCTCTCTCCTACTTTCTTTTTCTTTCTATTTTTCTTTCTCTTTTTGTCTCTCTCTGTGTCTCTCTCTTTATCTATCTCTCTCTCCTCCCTCCACCCATCTGTCATTCTGCGTGTGTGTGTGTGTGTGTGTGATTCCCTCTCTCCCTCCCTCTCTCTCTGTGTCTCTCTCTTTATCTGTCTCTCTCTCCTCCCTCCACCCATCTGTCATTCTGTGTGTGTGTGTGTGTGTGTGTGTTTCCCTCCCTCCCTCCCTCTCTGTGTCTCTCTCTCTTTATCTGTCTCTCTCCTCCCTCCACCCATCTGTCATTCTGCGTGTGTGTGTGTGTGATTCCCTCTCTCCCTCCCTCTCTCTCTGTGTCTCTCTTTATCTGTCTCTCTCCTCCCTCCACCCATCTGTCATTCTGCGTGCGTGTGTGTGTGTGTGTGTGTGTGTGTGTTTCCCTCCCTCCCTCTCTCTCTCTGTGTCTCTATTTATCTGTCTCTCTCCTCCCTCCACCCACCTGTCATTCTGTGTGTGTGTGTGTGTGTGTGTGTTTCCCTCCCTCCCTCCCTCTCTGTGTCTCTCTCTCTTTATCTGTCTCTCTCTCCTCCCTCCACCCATCTGTCATTCTGCGTGTGTGTGTGTGTGTGTGTGTGTGTGATTCCCTCTCTCCCTCCCTCTCTCCCCCCCCCCCCCCAAGCAGTGGAAAGCCTGGCACGCCGGCCGGGGAGGCTGCCTTTTCCCTCAGCGAGCGGGCGGGGGGAGCACCCGAGGCCGCGGCCACCCAAGCACCGCGGAGGCTGTCAGGGCACCGCACGCACGCACACCTCCGTCCAGCTGCACGCGGCGGCCAGCCCTGGAAAGCACGGCTCGGCGGCCTCTGCAGGCGGCTGTTGCTGCTGCTGCCCCCCGAGCCCTGCGACATGCAGCTCCTGCAGTCCAAGTTTCCACAAGGTCCCTCTTTGGCCCATCGGGGGCGGCTCTTCCTCTCTCTCTCCCTCCCCTCCCTCCCCCGCCCGGAGGCAGCGGAGAGCCCCGCATGTTGGCTGCTGGTGCTTCGGCTGCCTCCCCCTGTAGCGGGCGGGTGGAGCCACGCTCGCCTGTGCTGGGACGGCTCCCTGGGTCTCCCGCCTGCGCTGGGACGGCTCCCTGGGTCTCCCGCCTGCGCTGGGACGGCTCCCTGGGTCTCCCGCCTGCGCTGGGACGGCTCCCTGGGTCTCCCGCCTGCGCTGGGACGGCTCCCTGGGTCTCTCGCCTGCGCTGGGACGGCTCCCTGGGTCTCCCGCCTGCGCTGGGACGGCTCCCTGGGTCTCCCGCCAGGGAGGCAGGAGCACGACGCCCAGACGGCTCCAGTGAAGCCGCAGCCCCGGGCGTCCCCCCCCCGCCCGTTCGCTCGCGGGGGGGTGGAGGGAGAGAGGAAGAGCCACACCGAGGGGCCAAACAGCCGCTCGTGGCTCGCGAGCCGCGGTTTGCCGACCACTGCTTTGGGACAATCACCAGGAGACGGGGAGTTTTAGTCCCGCCTTAGGCATGAAAGCCATCTGGGCGACTTTGGGCCAATCACCAGGAGACTGGGAGTTCTAGTCCTGCCTTAGAGTAAAAGTCAGCAAAGTGACTTTGGGCCAATCACCAGGCGACTGTGAGTCTCGTGGTGATTGATCCAAAGTCACCCAGATGGCTTTCATGTCAAAGGCAGGAGTAGAACTCACAGCCTCCTGGTGACTGGCCCAAAGTCACTTTGCTGACTTCTACTCTAAGGCAGGACTAGAACTCAGTGTCTCCTGCTGATTAGCCCAAAGTCACCCAGCTGGCTTTCATGTCAAAGGCGGGACTAGAACTCACAGTCCCCTGGTGATTGGCTTAAAGCAGTGCTTCTCAATTATTTTCTGTCATGCCCCCCTAGGAAGAAGAAAACATTTCGCGCCCCCCCGCGCGACTGTAAATAGTATCATCCGGGTCTAAAAGTCACACGGGCGGGTTTGGCTAATCAGGATAGAGCATCATGTCTATCCAATCGGGTCTGTTCTCCTCGAAAGGGAGGAGCATGCGCAGTCACATGTACTGGCTTAATGCTCACTATCGATGCAAATGTCAGCAGCGGTAGCCCGATTTCTTTAGCAAGTTTGATTAATTGGGGCAGCGTTATGTTTCACAGGAGAAGGTCCTTGTCAGCATCTGACTGGATACAGAGACATAAACACGGGGCTTGGCTTGTTATGACAGTGTTTGCCGAGGTCAAACGCGCCCCCCTTTACGGAGCCTCGCGCCCCCCCTGGGTTATTTTTGAGAAGCACTGGGTTAAAGTCACCCAGCCAGCTTTCAAACCTAATAGTGGGACTAGAATTCACAGTCTCCTGGTGATTGGTTCAAAGTCACTTTGCTGACTTCTACTCTAAGGCAGGACTAGAACTCAGTGTCTCCTGCTGATTAGCCCAAAGTCACCCAGCCGGCTTTCGTGCCTAAGGCAGGACTAGAACTCACCATCACCTGGTGCCTGGTCCAAAGTCACCCAGCTGGCTTTCATAACTAAGGATGGGCTAGAATTCACGGTCCCCTACAGGTGCCTCCACCACAAAACCAAACTGCTTCTCTGCATAGCATCTTCGGAGACTCACCTTTGTGGGGGAGCCGATGATAGTGGGCAGGGGAGTCTTGAAGGGCCAGTCCGAGCTCCGCGGAGACGACCCCATGTGTTTGGTGGGCGACGTCCCGAGACTGACCGGCCGGGTGGGCTGGGGCGAATGGCCATAGCTGCAGCCTGTGTAGGATGGGCAGATGGGATCGGAATGCTGCTTCCGAAGCTTCTGCTTGTTCTGGTAAATGTCCGTCAGGGTGGGCGTGTTTTGCAGTCGAGCTCCTGTCAACAGGAGGGACTGTGGAGACTGGGACTGCGTTGCCGAGGAACCTGGCAGGGAGGAAGAGAACGGTTAGAGGATTCGGGGCATCTGGTCAACAACTGGCTTGCATCCGCATTTTTCAGCCCTGGCAACTGTTAGATGGGTGGCCTTTCGCTCCCAGAATCCCCCAGCCAGCCGGCTTTAAGAAGGGAGGGCTTCCACTCCCAGAATCCCCCAGCCAACATGCTTTAAGAGGGGAGGGCTTCCACACCCAGAATCCCCCAGCCAGCCTGCTTTAAGAGGGGAGGGCTTCCACTCCCAGAATCCCCCAGCCAGCATGCTTTAAGAGGGGAGGGCTTCCACTCCCAGAATCCCCCAGCCAGCCTGCTTTAAGAGGGGAGGGCTTCCACTCCCAGAATCCCCCAGCCAACATGCTTTAAGAGGGGAGGGCTTCCACTCCCAGAATCCCCCAGCCAACATGCTTTAAGAGGGGAGGGCTTCCACTCCCAGAATCCCCCAGCCAGCCTGCTTTAAGAGGGGAGGGCTTCCACTCCCAGAATCCCCCAGCCAACATGCTTTAAGAGGGGAGGGCTTCCACTCCCAGAATCCCCCAGCCAGCCGGCTTTAAGAGGGGAGGGCTTTCACTCCCAGAATCCCTCACCCAGCATGCTTTAAGAGGGGAGGGCTTCCACTCCCAGAATCCCCCAGCCAGCATGCTTTAAGAGGGGAGGGCTTCCACTCTCAGAATCCCCCAGCCAGCATGCTTTAAGAGGGGAGGGCTTCCACTCCCAGAATCCCCCAGCCAGCCTGCTTTAAGAGGGGAGGGCTTCCACTCCCAGAATCCCCCAGCCAGCAGGCTTTAAGAGGGGAGGGCTTCCACTCCCACAATTCTCAGCTAATCTGCTTTAAGAGGGGTGGGCTTCCAGATCCAGAATTCTCAGCTAAGATCCCAGTGAAGTTCAACTCCCAAATGGCTAGATGAATCAAAAATTGGAATTAAGATTGACAGGAGAAATATCAACAACCTCAGATATGCGGATGATGGCACTCTAATGGCAGAAAGTGAAGAGGAACTAAAGAGTCTCTTGATGCGGGTGAAGAAGCCGAGTGCAAAACTCAACATTATGGAAACTAAGATCATGGCATCTGGCCCTCTCGATTCCTGGCAAGTACCGTATTTTTCAGAGTATAAGACATGCTTTTTTCCCTCAAAAAAGAGGCTGAAAATCTGGGTGCGTCTTATACACTGAATACAGCATTTTTGGGCCCCCGCAACCCCATCCCCTTCACCAAAAATGGCCGTGCAGAGCCTTTAGGAGGCTTTCAGAAAGCTCCTGGGGGCTGGGGAGGGCAGAATTGAGCAAATAATGGGCCCTTTTTTGCTCACTTTCCCCCCCCAGATCCCAGGAGCACTCTATTTTTAAAAAATGGGCCGTTTTTGGGAGGTCTGCAGAGTGCAAAAACATTTTTTTTAAAAAAATTGCCTCTTCAAAACCTTGGTGCGTCTTATACTCTGAAAAATACGGTAGATGGGGGAGAAATGGAGGTAGTGACCGATTTTATTTTCCTGGGCTCCAAGATCATCGCAAATGGGGTCCGCAGCCAAGAAAATCAAAAGAGGCTTGCTCCTGGGGAGGAAAGCGATGGCAAAGCTAGACAGCATCCTAAAAAGCAGAGACATCCCCCTGGCAACAAAAGGGCGTCTAGTCAAGGCTGCGGCTTTCCCAGTTGCAACGGAGGGCTGTGAAGGTTGGACCATAAGGAAGGCTGAGCACCAAAGAATGGAGGCCTTTGGACTCTGGGGCTGGAGAAGACTCCTGCATTGAGTCCCTTGGACTGCAAGGCCATCTGACTGGTCAGTCCTACAGGAGATCCACCCTGACTGCTCTTTAGAAGGCCAGATCCTGAAGAGGAAACTCAAAAGACTTTGGCCACCTAAGGAGAAGGAAGAAGGACTCCCTGGAGAAGAGCCTCATGCTGGGAACGATGGAGGGCAAGAGAAGAAGAAGGGGACGGCAGAGAAGGAGGGGGCTGGATGGAGTCACCGAAGCAGCCGGCGTGAGCTTAAATGGACTCCAGAGGATGGGAGAGGACAGGAAGGCCTGGAGGAACATGGTCCATGGGATCATGATGGGGTGGACATGACTTCCCAACTAATAACAATCTATAGATGATAGACAGAGAGATAGGCAGGCAGACTGCTTGAAAGATGATAGACAGACAGACAATAATAATAGTAATATAGAAGAGAAAGAGAGAGGCAGACAGACAGACATTGATTGAGAGAAATATGGCAGGTAATATATATATCTTTGACCTCTGGGGTTGGAGAAGACTCCTGCATTGAGTCCCTTGAACTGCAAGGCCATCCAACCGGTCAGTCCTAGAGGAGATCCACCCTGGCTGCTCTTGAGAAGGCCAGATCCTGAAGAGGAAACTCAAAAGACTTTGGCCACCTGATGAGAAGGAAGAAGGACTCCCTGGAGAAGAGCCTCATGCTGGGAACGATGGAGGGCAAAAGAAGAAGGGAACGGCAGAGAAGGAGGTGGATGGAGTCACTGAAGCAGCTGGCCTGAGTTTCAATGGACTCCAGGGGATGGGAGAGGACAGGAAGGCCTGGAAGAACGTGGTCCATGGGGTTGCAATGGGTTGGACACGACTTCATAACTGACAACATCATGTCTCCCCTGGTCCTTCTTTTCATTAGACTAGACCCGTGATGGCGAACCTGTGGCAGGGATGCCACAGGTGGCACGTGAAACCATTTCTTAGGGCACACGAGGCGTTGCCCTGTCAGCTCCAATGCGCATGTGTGCGCTGGCCAGCTGATTTAGGCCTTCTTTTGAGGCTGTTTTTCGCCCTCTGGAGGCTTCAGGGAAGCTCCTGAAGCCTCTGGAGGTGGGGAGGGGAGGCTGTTTTCACCTCCCCAGGCTCCTAGAAAGCCTCTGGAGGCTGGGGAGGGCGCAAAAAGCGCGCCAGAAGCAGGGGTTCGCGCACATAGCATTATGGGTGTGGCATGCCCACGCACAACCCCACTGCTTTTGGCACGCGAGCCAGAAAAGGTTAGCCATCACTGGACTAGACCCAATTCTTGCCAGTGTCCTTTGTATGTTTTAGCTTCCAGTTCCTTAATTACCTCCAACCATGCTGGCTGGGGATCATGGACAGGAGAGTCCTTCCCATTTGCTGGCTGTACCAAGCCGTTCTTTTCAAGCCAAGGAAGGCATAATGAGTGTGATGAGAAAAAATAACCGCCGCTGGAGGGAGGGGGAGCCAGAGGGGAAGAAAGCGCTGGTCATCCCAGGTCACCCAAGTGGCTCAAAGGAGGGCTTTCATGAGCTACAAAGGGAGAACAAAGCCCTTGCAGAGTCTCAGGGAGCTTCCCCCCCCCCTCCCCTCAACAGCGCGGGCCAACTGGGGTGACCGCCGGGCTTGTCCTCGCAAGTCCTTCTCCACGGACCATGCTCCCAAAAGGCATCTGACCGGCATCCGAGCACATGTGGGGCCCAGGAAAACAAGCTCAGGCAAGGATCACCAAGACCATAGCCCACTACTAGATAAAGTAGAAGAATGTGGGTTGGACAGCATCACCACCAGATGGATTCGCAACTGGCTGACCAACTGCACTCAACGTGTAGTCCTCAATGGAACTGCATCTCCATGGAAGGAAGTATGCAGTGGAGTCCCCCAAGGCTCTGTTTTAGGCCCAGGACTCTTCAACATCTTCTTCAATGATTTGGATGAGGGGATAAATGGGGAACTCATCAAATTTGCAGACGACACCAAGCTGGCAGGAATAGCCAACACTCCAGAAGATAGGCTTCAGATACAGAAGGATCTAGACAAACTTGAACATTGGGCACTATCTAACAAAATGAAATTCAATGGCGAAAAGAGTCAGGTTCTACATTTAGGCAAGAAAAACGAAATGCACAAGGACAGTATAGGTGGTACTTTGCTCAATAGTAGCAACTGTGAGAGGGATCTTGGAGTCCTAGTGGACAACCAGTTAAATAGGAGCCAGCCGTGGGCAGCAGCTGCCAAAAAAGCCAAACCAGTTCTAGGCTGCATCAACAGAGGGAGAGAATCAGGATCACCTGAAGGGTTAATACCACTTTTGTAATGCCTTGGGAAGGCCACACTTGGAATACAGCATCCAGTTTTGGTCGCCACGGTGTAGAAAATATGTGGAGACTCTGGAAAGAGTGCAGAGAAGAGCAACAAAGAGGATTAGGGGACTGGAGGGTAAAACATATGAAGAACGGTTGCAGGAACTGGGTAGGTCTATTTTAATGAAAAGAAGGACCAGGGGAGACATGATAGCAGTCTTCCGATATCTCAGGGGCTGCCCCAAAGAAGAGGGAGTCAACTTATTCTCCAAGGCACCTGAGGGCAGAACAGGAAGCAATGGGTGGAAACTAATCAAGGAGAGAAGCAACCTAGAACTCAGGAGAAATTTCCTGACAGTGAGAACAATGAATCAGTGGAACAGAAATTGCCTCCAGAAGTTGTGAATGCTCCAACACTGGAAGTCTTCAATAAGATGTTGGATAGCATTTGTCTGAACCGGTATAAGGTTTCCTGCCTAGGCAGGGGGTTGGACTAGATGACCTCCAAGGTCCCTTCCAACTCTGCTATTGCATTGTACTTGTTTTTAGCATCAGGGACTGTGACTATTAGTGTGAATATCTAGCAAGATATCTCTTGCTGCAAAGTTGTGCAAATTGCACAACTCTCTGTCTCCTAACGGAGATATCCTCAACCAATCAGTCAGTCAATCTCCACCTAGCTGTAGGTAGGTAGGTCTCCCTCATCTCCCTCTCTCTTCCACCCACCCACCCACCCACCCATTCATCTACATATTTATCCATCCCTTTCTCCATCCATCCATCCATCATCCACCCATCAATCTATACATCTGCCCATCCATCATCTTGTCACCCATCCATAGGCATCCATCATCTTCTCATCTGTCCGTCCATCTCATCATCCATCCATCCACCTACCTACCTAACCATCTATATTATCTATCCATCTCTTTCTCCATCCATCCACCCACCCACCCACCCACCCATCCATCATCTCTGGTGATCCATCCATCATCCACCCTCTGACTCTTAAGCACTCGAACTATCTCCACCAGCCTCCTGAAAGTACCTGGGTGGGAAGGATTCAAAATCCTGGGCAAAAGGGATCTTTGAGGCTTTGTACCTTGACAGGAGACAAAAAACTCCTCCCTTAAAACTTGGATGGGGGGGGGGAGGGGAACAGGACGACAGAGAAACTGCTCACCTGAAGAGCTTCGGCCCCTTATTTCGTGCCCTTGCAGCTGCCCGCAACAGCAATGCCCAAGTTGCTCAGGTATGGTACCAACTGGGGGGAAAGGAAATAGAGAAATTGCTGAGTTTTTCCCCCCCAAAATGCAAATACAGGTAGTCCTTGACTTACAACCACAATTGAAGCCACGATTTCTGATGTTAAGTGACACATTTGTTAAGTGAGTTTTGTCCCATTTTATGACAGGCAGACAGGCAGGCAGACAAATAAAAAGACAGACAGGCAGGCAGGTAGGCAGATAGAGACAAATAAACAATCAAACAGCCAGGAAGGCAGGCAGCCAGGAAGGCAGGCAGACAAATAAACAGACAGGCAGACAAATAAACAGACAGGCAGATAGATGATAGGCATACAGATAGATAGGCAGGCAGGCAGGCTGATAGGCAGGCAGGCTGATAGGCAGGCAGGCTGATAGGCAGGCAGGCAGATAGGCAGGCAGGCAGGCAAATAGACGACAGGCAGGCAGATAGACAGGCAGGCAGGCAAATAGACGACAGGCAGGCAGATAGACAGGCAGGCAGACTGATAGGCAGGCAGGCAGGCAGGCAGATAGGCAGGCAGATAGACAGAGACAAATAAACAGTCAAACAGACAGGAAGGCAGGCAGACAAATAAACAGGCAGACAGACAGGAAGGCAGGCAGACAAATAAACAGGCAGACAGACAGGAAGGCAGGCAGACAAATAAACAGGCAGACAGACAGGAAGGCAGGCAGACAAATAAACAGACAGGCAGACATACAGATAGATAGGCAAGCAGGCAGGCAGATAGACGACAGGCAGGCAGGCAGATAGGCAAGCAGGCAGGCAGATAGACGACAGGCAGGCAGGCAGATAGGCAAGCAGGCAGGCTGATAGGCAGGCAGATAGACGACAGGCATACAGATAGACAGGCAGGCAGACTGATAGACAGACAGGCAGGCAGGCAGGCAGGCAGGCAGGCAGAGACAAATAAACAGTCAAACAGACAGGAAGGCAGGCAGACAAATAAACAGCCTCTTTGCCTGCCAGAAGATCACAAAAGGAGATCACATGACCCGGGACGCTGCAACCGTCATAAATATGAATCAGTTGCCAAGGGTCTGAATGTAGATCTTGTGACAGTGGGGACGCTGCAAGGGTCGTTAAGTGTGAAAAACGGTCATAAGTTGCTATTTTCAGCGCTGTTGTAACTTTGAACGGTCACGGAATCAACCGTTTTGAGTCGAGGGTTACCTGTTCTAAAATCGGGGAGGGGGGGAGGGGGGGGGGGAAATACGATGCAAAATCACCAGAGGAGTTAGTTTAAAAAAAAAAAAAGGTTTAGACCAGCATCTCCCCAGGCCCAGCCCAGCCCAAGGATTACAGCACCATCGCTCTCCCTAGACACGATACACCTGGTCCTCGGTTTATAACAGTTCATTTAGTGACCGTTCAAAGTTACAGCAGCACTGAAAAAAGTGACTTAGGACCGTTTTTGCACACTTACGACCTTTGTAGCAGCCCCATGATCAGGTGATCCAAATTCAGAGGCGTCGCAACGGGTCCATATTTATGACCGTCCCGGGGTCACGCGATCCCCTTTTGCGACCTTCTGACAGGGAAAGTCGAAACGGGGACGCCAGATTCACTGAACAACCCGGTTACTAAGTTATCCACTGCAGTGATTCGCTTAACAACAGTGGCAAGAGAGTCTTAAAAATTGGGGGGAGGGGGGAAAGAAACCTCACTTAACAAATGTCTCGCTTTAGCAATGGAAACCTTGGGCTCAATTGTGGTCGTAAGTCAAGGATGATCGGCAGAGGCCCAAAGAGGTCGCCTCTCGGGTTTTATATCAGGATTTGGGGCTTGTTTACTGTTTATTGGACATATGCAGCGTACAACATAAAAATACATAATACAAAAGTTTAAAAAAAACATTAAATAGAGAATCCAATAACAATAAATTAACAATTTACAGTTAAACCTATATAAATAAAAATGTAACAAGAGTTTGCTCAAAACCGGTAATCTCTGAAAGTCCTGCACCGATCGCTTCCAAATTTTGACACAGCGTTCCTTTCGAGTACGGCACCAATGAAATATATATATATTGTGTAGATGTCACACCTGTGCCAGGTACATGCAACGGAAATGTAAACAATTGTAAAAAAGGTAGGTAGATGGATACAGAGAGAGCAGTGGGCCACAGGTGTTATGTCATCTTTTATGACGTAAAATTCTCTGTCCATAAGATTCAAGAAGAAATACAGTAGGTAGGTAGCTTCAGGGATAGAGAGGGAGAGGTAGAAATGCAGTAGGTAGGTAGCTTTAGGGATAGAGAGGGAGAGGTAGAAATGCAGTAGGTAGGTAGCTTCAGGGATAGAGAGGGAGAGGGAGAAATACAGTAGGTAGGTAGCTATAGGGATAGAGAGGGAGAAATACAGTAGGTAGGTAGCTTCAGGGATAGAGAGGGAGAGGGAGAAATACAGTAGGTAGGTAGCTTCAGGGATAGAGAGGGAGAGGGAGAAATGCAGTAGGTAGGTAGCTTCAGGGATAGAGAGGGAGAGGGAGAAATGCAGTAGGTAGGTAGCTTCAGGGATAGAGAGGGAGAAATGCAGTAGGTAGGTAGCTTCAGGGATAGAGAGGGAGAGGGAGAAATGCAGTAGGTAGGTAGCTTCAGGGATAGAGAGGGAGAGGGAGAAATGCAGTAGGTAGGTAGCTTCAGGGATAGAGAGGGAGAGGGAGAAATACAGTAGGTAGGTAGCTTCAGGGATAGAGAGGGAGAGGGAGAAATACAGTAGGTAGGTAGCTTCAGGGATAGAGAGGGAGAAATGCAGTAGGTAGGTAGCTTCAGGGATAGAGAGGGAGAGGGAGAAATGCAGTAGGTAGGTAGCTTCAGGGATAGAGAGGGAGAGGGAGAAATGCAGTAGGTAGGTAGCTTCAGGGATAGAGAGGGAGAGGGAGAAATGCAGTAGGTAGGTAGCTTCAGGGATAGAGAGGGAGAGGGAGAAATGCAGTAGGTAGGTAGCTTCAGGGATAGAGAGGGAGAGGGAGAAATGCAGTAGGTAGGTAGCTTCAGGGATAGAGAGGGAGAGGGAGAAATGCAGTAGGTAGGTAGCTTCAGGGATAGAGAGGGAGAGGGAGAAATGCAGTAGGTAGGTAGCTTCAGGGATAGAGAGGGAGAGGGAGAAATGCAGTAGGTAGGTAGCTTCAGGGATAGAGAGGGAGAGGGAGAAATGCAGTAGGTAGGTAGCTTCAGGGATAGAGAGGGAGAGGGAGAAATACAGTAGGTAGGTAGCTTCAGGGATAGAGAGGGAGAGGGAGAAATGCAGTAGGTAGGTAGCTTCAGGGATAGAGAGGGAGAGGGAGAAATGCAGTAGGTAGGTAGCTTCAGGGATAGAGAGGGAGAGGGAGAAATACAGTAGGTAGGTAGCTTCAGGGATAGAGAGGGAGAGGGAGAAATACAGTAGGTAGGTAGCTTCAGGGATAGAGAGGGAGAGGGAGAAATGCAGTAGGTAGGTAGCTTCAGGGATAGAGAGGGAGAGGGAGAAATGCAGTAGGTAGGTAGCTTCAGGGATAGAGAGGGAGAGGGAGAAATACAGTAGGTAGGTAGCTTCAGGGATAGAGAGGGAGAGGGAGAAATACAGTAGGTAGGTAGCTTCAGGGATAGAGAGGGAGAGGGAGAAATGCAGTAGGTAGGTAGCTTCAGGGATAGAGAGGGAGAGGGAAAAATGCAGTAGGTAGGTAGCTTCAGGGATAGAGAGGGAGAGGGAGAAATGCAGTAGGTAGGTAGATTCAGGGATAGAGAGGGAGAGGGAGAAATGCAGTAGGTAGGTAGCTTCAGGGATAGAGAGGGAGAGGGAGAAATGCAGTAGGTAGGTAGCTTCAGGGATAGAGAGGGAGAGGGAGAAATGCAGTAGGTAGGTAGCTTCAGGGATAGAGAGGGAGAGGGAGAAATGCAGTAGGTAGGTAGCTTCAGGGATAGAGAGGGAGAGGTAGAAATGCAGTAGGTAGGTAGCTTCAGGGATAGAGAGGGAGAGGGAGAAATGCAGTAGGTAGGTAGATTCAGGGATAGAGAGGGAGAGGGAGAAATGCAGTAGGTAGGTAGCTTCAGGGATAGAGAGGGAGAGGGAGAAATACAGTAGGTAGGTAGCTATAGGGATAGAGAGGAAGAGGGAGAGGGAGAAATGCAGTAGGTAGGTAGCTATAGGGATAGAGAGGGAGGGGGAGAAATGCAGTAGGTAGGTAGCTACAGGGATAGAGAGGGAGAGGGAGAAATACAGTAGGTAGGTAGCTATAGGGATAGAGAGGGAGAAATGCAGTAGGTAGGTAGCTTCAGGGATAGAGAGGGAGAGGGAGAAATACAGTAGGTAGGTAGCTTCAGGGATAGAGAGGGAGAGGGAGAAATGCAGTAGGTAGGTAGCTTCACGGATGGAGAGGGAGAGGGAGAAATGCGGTAGGTAGCTATAGAGATAGAGAGGGAGGGGGAGAGGGAGAAATGCAGTAGGTAGGTAGCTATAGGGATAGAGAGGGAGAGGGAGAAATGCAGTAGGTAGGTAGCTACAGGGATAGAGAGGGAGAAATGCAGTAGGTAGGTAAGTTGGGGGTTGTACGGTGGTTGTGTGTATGTTTGTGTGTGCAGGTGTAGATCCACACTGGGCCACAGCAACGCATGGCCGGGAACGGCTAGTTTAAAATAAATTAACAATTAACAATTAAAATTAATAATTTATTTTATTCAGGCCAGGCCGGCTTGCTGGAAAAGCCAGCTTATTAGAGCGCGCTGGGAGGACGGGAGGTGGGCAATTATGCGAAGCTTCCGGGGGGCAGCTCATTCCAAAGGGTGCTGTATTGGGGCTCACCTAGTGGTGAAGGGGAATACGGTCTCGAAGAGCCCGTGGACAGTCTGCGTCCGACGGTCTGCACAGTGTCCGCCTGCACCGGGGAGCTGGAGCCGGTCTTCAGGAAGCCCAAAGGGCTGGTGTTTGACCGCCGCACTGCCCCAGACCTGAAAGGAGAAGAGAAAAAGTCTCATCAATGAAAACCTAGAACTACCGTATTTTCCAGAGTACAAGCCGCTCTGAAGTATAAGACGGACCTAGCTTTTGGGGAGGAAACAAGGAGGAAAAAAAACCTGCCTCTGCCTCCCAGCAATTTGCCTCCTTGCAGCAAACAGCACAGACAATAGATCATGTGAAGTGTTAATGCCACTGTATAGTGCCTTGGTAAGGCCACACTTGGAATACTGCATACAGTTTTGGTCGCCACAATGTAGAAAAGACGTGGAGACTCTGGAAAGAGTGCAGAGAAGAGCAACCAAGATGATTAGGGGACTGGAGACTAAAGCATACGAAGAACGGTTGCAGGAGCTGGGTATGTCTAGTTTGATGAAGAGACATGATAGCAGTCTTCCGATATCTCAGAGGGTGCCACAAAGAAGAGGGAATCAAACTATTCTCCAAGGCACCTGGGGGCAGGACAAGAAGCAACGGGTGGAAACTAATCAAGGAGAGAAGCAACTTAGAACTAAGGAGAAATTTCCTGACAGTAAGAACAATTAACCTCTGGAACAGCTTGCCTCCAGAAGTTGTGAATGCCCCAACCCTGGAAGTCTTTAAAAAGATGTTAGATAGCCATTTGTCTGAAATGGTATAAGGTTCCTGCCCACGCAGGGGGTTGGACTAGAAGACCTACAAGGTCCCTTCCAACTCTGCTATTGTATTATTGTAATATACACTGTTTGTAGTGTTATATTTCAGACTCTACTTGTACAGATGCTGTTAAAATGGATGTGGCTTTCTGGAAGTATACGTTATTCTCTGCTATTTAAAAGAAGATACAACAGCACTGGGCCTCTTCAGATCAAGCCTTTCGTTTTAAAAAGCTGCTTCATTTTGTTAAGCTGTCCAGAATAATAATAAAAGCAGTCTTTAAAAAATGAGTCTAATCATTTTAACATTCTATAGGCATTTATAGTTGTTGACTTACCTCCTTGCAGCAAACAGCCTGATTAGCACAAGAAACAAAAAACCTGCCTCTGCCTCCCAGCAATTTGCCTCCTGGAGCAAACAGCCAGTTTCACTTTCAATTTCCCGATCATCAGCTGTTTCAGGCTGCAGGGATTGCTATAGCCTATTGCAGCCTCCGCAAGCCCCATTTTACCCACTTGCTGCAAGGAGGTGAATTGCTGGGAGGCAGAGGCCAAAGGGTGGGGGGGATGGTGGGTGGGCGGGGCTACATTCGGTGTATAAGACGCACCCACATTTTCACCCTCTTTTAGGGGGGAGAAAACGACCGTTGACTTACCTGAACGGTCCTTCTATGTGTGCTGCGAAGGGGAATCCAAAGCATGGGTTTAACATAGCCTTCTAGCCTAGAGACGACTGAGTTATTTGAATAGATGGCCACACCTCCTCCTTCCGCACATGCTCAGTTTATTCATACGAAGGGAAGCCGTCTAAGAGTCCAATAGTTCAGAACGACAATGAGCCAAGTCCGGTGATCCGTCACAGTCAGGTAGGAAGGGGCCGAACAGCCGAAGCCGAACGGGTGGGGTTGGATTCCCCTTCGCAGCACACATAGAAGGACCGTTCAGGTAAGTCAACGGTCGTTCTCCTGTGTGCTGCTTTGGGGGAATCCAAAGCATGGGACATGCCAAAGCTGTAGACGTCAGGGGCGGGAACGAGGCTGTTCAGGAGCTGCAGGTGTGGCCACAACTCTCTGGAGCACTCTCCGCCCAAAGGCAGCCTCGGCCGAGGCATAAGAGTCAATCCGGTAATGCCGTATAAACGGTGAAGGGGACGACCATGTCGCTGCCCTGCAAATGTCCTCTACAGATGCCTGCGCCGCCCAAGCCGCGGTCGTAGCGGCGCTCCTGGTGGAATGCGGAACGATGCGTCTTGGAGAGGGACGAGAACGGCTGTCATAGGCCAGGGCAATACAAGCCTTAATCCAGCGCCCTATCGTGTTAGCTGACACCTTCTGACCCATGGAAGTCGGCTGGAACGACACGAATAAGGCCTCTGAACGTCGGAAGGAAGCCGTGCGTTTAATATATCTACGAAGCGCCCTACGGACGTCCAAGTGATGCCATTGGCGCTCCTGTGGACGGGACGGGTGCGGACAAAAATCCGGGAGGACGAGTTCCTGCGCCCTGTGGAATGGCGTGTTGACCTTCGGGATGAAGGCCGGGTCCAGACGAAGCACAACCTTGTTCGGATGGAAAATACAAAGGTCGTCGCGAACTGATAACGCGGCCAGTTCCGAAACCCTCCTCGCGGACGTCACAGCAACCAGGAACGCCGTTTTCAGAGTAAGCAGCCGAAGGCTGACAGTTCGAAGGGGCTCGAACGGAGCCGCGGTGAGAGCTTGGAGCACGAGTGGAAGATCCCATGTGGGATAGCGGTGCACGACGGGCGGGCTGATGTTAGAAGCGCCCCGTATAAAGCTGCGAAACCTGGGATGACGAGCCAGGGATCGAGACCCACCGCAGATCAACACCGTGGATAGGGCCGCCGTCTGCCGACGGAGCGTGTTGGGAGCAAGTCCTTTGTCCAAGCCCGATTGGAGGAAATCAAGTACTTGTGGAATGGTTGCCCGCAAGGGTTCCACATGCGCCGTGCGACACCAGGAACAAAAGGCGCGCCAGGTGGCCTCGTATATGCGAAGTGTGGACGGGCGCCTGGCCGCTTATATCGTTGCGATGACCTTCTCTGAAAAATGTTGTTTCAGAAGGAGAGCCCGCTCACATGCCACACGGCTAGTTGCAGGCGTTGAGGGTCCGGGTGGACTAGAGGCCCCTGGGATAGAACGATCTGGTCGTCCGGGATGCGCCATGGAGGGGACACGGACAGATGTACCAGATCCGCGTACCACGGGCGCCTGGGCCACATTGGGGCGACGAGGAGGACCTCCGCCCTTTCCGCCAGGATCTTTTGGATGACGACAGGTACTAGAGGCAGCGGAGGAAAGGCATACAGCAGCGTCTCTGGCCATGGACTGCGGAGAGCATCTGTGGCCTCCGCTCCTGGTGTCCTGAACCTGGAGAAGAACCGTCCCAGCTGCGCATTGTGAGGCTGCGCAAAGAGGTCCACTTGTGGATGGCCGAACCTGTTCGATAATTCCCGGAAGAGAGAGGGGTGCAATTGCCACTCCCCCTGATCGACCGTGGCCCTGCTCAGCCAGTCTGCCTGTGTGTTGGAGGCACCCGAGATGTGCTCCGCCTTGATGGACAGCAGGTTCCTCTCCGCCCAGTGAAAAAGGAGTTCGGACTCCTGTAGAAGGGCCCTGGAGTGGGTTCCCCCCTGGCGGTTCACATGGGCCTTGGATGCCACATTGTCCGTCAGAACCAGAACGTGAGAAGCTGACACCGTCGGGTGGAACTTGCGAAGAGCCAGGCGAATGGCGCGGAGCTCCAGCCAGTTTATGCTGTTGCGCAGTTCCTGGGGCGACCACCTGCCTTGCGCCACCAGACCCTCGGAATGGGCTCCCCAGCCGAAGAGGCTCGCGTCGGTCGTCACCACGACCCGTTCCGGCTCCTTGAATAAGCACCCCTTGGTGAGGCTGGAGGACGTCCACCAACGTAGAGATCGCAGTACCTTGGGTGGAAGACGTGTCTTGGCGTTGGAGTGGCTGGTGTGATTCCGCTGGTATGGAAGCAAGAACCACTGCAGTTGACGTGCGTGGAACCGGGCCCATGGAACGACATCTATGCAAGAGACCATCTTCCCGAGAAGTTTCGATAGGGAAGCCAGAGACGGGAACTTCAGACGGAGAATCTGTGAGGCCAAGGTCTGTATGCTTCGACGCCTGTCCTGGGAGAGAGAGACGATGCAATCGACAGAGTCGAGGATTGTGCCTAGGTGGAGCAGGGACCTGGTCGGGTGTAGGTGGCTCTTCGGAAGGTTCAGGACGAACCCGTGACGTTGAAGGGACTCCATGGTGGTTTGAAGGTCCTGACGAGCGAGGTGATGGGACGACGAAAGGACCAGGATGTCGTCTAGGTAACAATTGACTCTCACTGGCACCGCTCGTAGGGCAGCCGCCACTACCGCCAGCAATTTGGTGAAGGTGCGTGGAGCCGAGGAGAGGCCGAACGGGAGGGCCCGATACTGATAATGCCGCCCCGCGTACTGGAATCTGAGGAACCTCCGATGGGCTGGATGAATGGGCACGTGGAGGTAGGCCTCCTTGATATCTATAGACGTCATGTAATCTCCTTGACGTATAGACAGCAAGATGCTCTTTAGAGACTGCATCTTGAATTTGCGATACTTCAGGTAATAATTGAGCCGTTTCAAATCGAGAATAGCTCGCCATCCCCCCGAGCCCTTTGGAACAAGGAACAGGATGGAGTAAAACCCCAATCCAGTCTGACCCAGAGGCACCTGCTCGATGGCATCGATGTCCAAGAGATGGTTGATTTCGGCGTCCATGAGTCGCCGCTTGGACGGGCACCTGGGTACCGGGCACCTGATGAAGCGTCTCGGGGGGAGAGAGAGGAATTCTAGTGTGAGACCCTGGGTCACAGTTTGAAGTGCCCAGGCGTCTGAGGTGGTCTCGGTCCATTGGCGAGCGAAAGCTGAGAGTCGGCCGCCAATAGAACCGACCCCGGGGAAGTCACCGGTAGCGGCGAAAGGGACGGTTGCCAGAACCTCGAAAGGGCCGTCTGTGCATCGCCTGACCGGGCGGCTGCCTGTTCCGATCCCGGTTTGCGGGCCTGTCCTGACCTCTGTCCTGAGCTGGGGCGTATGGTCTAGCATAGGACTGGTGATAGGGTGCTGTTGAGAACCCCGAGTCGCCTCCCCGAAAGGACTGCCTCCGAGGGAAGGGCTGATGCCTACGGTCAGATCGCCTAGCCACTGAAGGAAGGACCTTCCGCTTATCCCTAGTTTCAACTAGAATAGGATCCAAGGCCGCTCCAAAGAGAGACCCCCCTTTGAACGGGGTAGAGGCCAGGCGCCACTTTGAACGGACGTCCGCCTGCCAGTGGCGGAGCCAAAGAAGCCTGCGGGAAGCCACATTGGATGCCACCGCCCTGGATGCGAACTTGGCCGCCGTGAGGGTGGCATCCGCAGAGAATTCCAGGGCCGCCACCAGTTTGTTGACATCCTGGTGCAGGCGGAAGTCCTCTGGGGCCAGTCTGTCTTGCAATTGCCTAAGCCATAGAAGTGAAGTCCTATTGAAGAAAGAGGCTGCGGTTGCAGCCTTCAATGCCCAGGCCGAAGCCTGATGCGTTTTGCGAATAACAATCTCCGCCTTGCGGTCCTCGGCTTTGAGGCCCTCAGAAATCTCTGAAGGGATCAATGCAGGGGAGGCCAAGGCCGCCACTGGCGGATCAACCGTTGGGAATTGGAGAAGGTTGTCCAGATCCGTGGCTGAGGCGTACAGTTTCCTGTCCCCATTGCTGGGGGGAGAAATAGCTGTGGGTTGTTCCCATTGCTTTTGGATGAGGTCCATGAATAGTTTGGGACAGGGAACCAAATCCTGCTCCTGGACCTGTTCCGCAAAAACACGATCCGCGGCCTCGAAACCGACATCAGTGCCAGGTTGGGATGAGGCCCCTCCCATGTGAGCCGTGGCCTTGGCCTTAAACAATAAAGATTTGAACAAGGCCGGACTAAACAGACCAGAGTGAATTGCAGATCCCTGCGCTAACCCTTCATCCTCAGACAGATCGTATTCAGGAAGTTCCCCTTCCTCTACTAACTCAAGGCCCTCACTCAGTAGGGAAT
>CM077644.1:0-2500 GCA_039707465.1 Rhabdophis nuchalis
CCCTAACCCTAACCCTAACCCTAACCCTACCCCTAACCCTAACCCCTAACCCTAACCCTAACCCTAACCCTAACCCTAACCCTAACCCTAACCCTAACCCTAACCCTAACCCTAACCCTAACCCTAACCCTAACCCTAACCCTAACCCTAACCCTAACCCTAACCCTAACCCTAACCCTAACCCTAACCCTAACCCTAACCCTAACCCTAACCCTAACCCTAACCCTAACCCTAACCCTAACCTAACCCTAACCCTAACCCTAACCCTAACCCTAACCCTAACCCTAACCCTAACCCCTAACCCTAACCCTAACCCTAACCCTAACCTAACCCTAACCCTAACCCTAACCCTAACCCTAACCCTAACCCTAACCCTAACCCTAACCCTAACCCTAACCCTAACCCTAACCCTAACCCTAACCCTAACCCTAACCCTAACCCTAACCCTAACCCTAACCCTAACCCTAACCCTAACCCTAACCCTAACCCTAACCCTAACCCTAACCCTAACCCTAACCCTAACCCTAACCCTAACCCTAACCCTAACCCTAACCCTAACCCTAACCCTAACCCTAACCCTAACCCTAACCCTAACCCTAACCCTAACCCTAACCCTAACCTACCCTAACCCTAACCCTAACCCTAACCCTAACCCTAACCCTAACCCTAACCCTAACCCTAACCCTAACCCTAACCCTAACCCTAACCCTAACCCTAACCTAACCCTAACCCTAACCCTAACCCTAACCCTAACCCTAACCCTAACCCTAACCCTAACCCTAACCCTAACCCTAACCCTAACCCTAACCCTAACCCTAACCCTAACCCTAACCCTAACCCTAACCCTAACCCTAACCCCTAACCCTAACCCTAACCCTAACCCTAACCCTAACCCTAACCCTAACCCTAACCCTAACCCTAACCCTAACCCTAACCCTAACCCTAACCCTAACCCTAACCCTAACCCTAACCCTAACCCTAACCCTAACCCTAACCCTAACCCTAACCCTAACCCTAACCCTAACCCTAACCCTAACCCTAACCCTAACCCTAACCCTAACCCTAACCCTAACCCTAACCCTAACCCTAACCCTAACCCTAACCCTAACCCTAACCCTAACCCTAACCCTAACCCTAACCCTAACCCTAACCCTAACCCTAACCCTAACCCTAACCCTAACCCTAACCCTAACCCTAACCCTAACCCTAACCCTAACCCTAACCCTAACCCTAACCCTAACCCTAACCCTAACCCTAACCCTAACCCTAACCCTAACCCTAACCCTAACCCTAACCCTAACCCTAACCCTAACCCTAACCCTAACCCTAACCCTAACCCTAACCCTAACCCTAACCCTAACCCTAACCCTAACCCTAACCCTAACCCTAACCCTAACCCTAACCCTAACCCCTAACCCTAACCCTAACCCTAACCCTAACCCTAACCCTAACCCTAACCCTAACCCTAACCCTAACCCTAACCCTAACCCTAACCCTAACCCTAACCCTAACCCTAACCCTAACCCTAACCCTAACCCTAACCCTAACCCTAACCTAACCCTAACCCTAACCCTAACCCTAACCCTAACCCTAACCCTAACCCTAACCCTAACCCTAACCCTAACCCTAACCCTAACCCTAACCCTAACCCTAACCCTAACCCTAACCCTAACCCTAACCCTAACCCTAACCCTAACCCGAACCCTAACCCTAACCCTAACCCTAACCCTAACCCTAACCCTAACCCTAACCCTAACCCTAACCCTAACCCTAACCCTAACCCTAACCCTAACCCTAACCCTAACCCTAACCCTAACCCTAACCCTAACCCTAACCCTAACCCTAACCCTAACCCTAACCCTAACCCTAACCCTAACCCTAACCCTAACCCTAACCCTAACCCTAACCCTAACCCTAACCCTAACCCTAACCCTAACCCTAACCCTAACCCTAACCCTAACCCTAACCCTAACCCTAACCCTAACCCTAACCCTAACCCTAACCCTAACCCTAACCCTAACCCTAACCCTAACCCTAACCCTAACCCTAACCCTAACCCTAACCCTAACCCTAACCCTAACCCTAACCCTAACCCTAACCCTAACCCTAACCCTAACCCTAACCCTAACCCTAACCCTAACCCTAACCCTAACCCTAACCCTAACCCTAACCCTAACCCTAACCCTAACCCTAACCCTAACCCTAACCCTAACCCTAACCCTAACCCTAACCCTAACCCTAACCCTAACCCTAACCCTAACCCTAACCCTAACCCTAACCCTAACCCTAACCCTAACCCTAACCCTAACCCTAACCCTAACCCTAACCCTAACCCTAACCCTAACCCTAACCCTAACCCTAACCCTAACCCTAACCCTAACCCTAACCCTAACCCTAACCCTAACCCTAACCCTAACCCTAACCCTAACCCTAACCCTAACCCTAACCCTAACCCTAACCCTAACCCTAACCCTAACCCTAACCCTAACCCTAACCCTAA
>CM077644.1:7500-97500 GCA_039707465.1 Rhabdophis nuchalis
TTCAAGGCCCCACCCACGAAGGTGGACATACACCGGACCTCATCTTTGTCTCAGGCCAATGGAAGAGTGATCTGGGTATAGGGGATATAGTCATCACGCCCTTGTCATGGTCAGACCACTCACTTCTCCGGCTCGACTTTCCAATCGCTACTCCCCACCGCGGGGAGGCGGAACCTGAGTCACCTATTTGGTTCCGCCCCAGGCGCCTGATGGACCCTGATGGGTTCCAGGCGGCACTTGGGCCACTTCCTGTACCGCTGACCCGCGCCCCAATGGAGGACCTCGTGGCCGCATGGAATACTGCGGCCACGGGAGCCTTGGATCGGGTCGCGCCCTTGCGGCCTCTCTTGCGGCAGCGAGCCACCCTGGCCCTTTGGTTTACCGAGGAGCTAAGGGTGATGAAGCGCCGCAAGAGATGCCTAGAGAGAAGATGGAGGTCTACTCGATCTGAATCTGACCGAACACAGGTAAGAGCCCATTTACGGACTTACATTGTGGCGCTGAGAGTGGCCAAACGTCATCATTGTGCCACCCTCATAGCATCCGCAGATAACCGCCCTGCCGCCCTGTTTAGGGTAACCCGTTCCCTCCTTCAACAGAGGGTGCGGGAAGCCCCATTACAGGGTAGAGCAGAGGAATTTGTGATTTATCTGCAGGAGAAAATCGCTCAGATCCAGGACGGGTTAGTCTCCATTGATGGCCCAATGGAATGCCACGAGACAGATCTTGGTTGGGAGGAGTTTGACTCTGTTACTTCCGATGATATGGACAGGTTACGTGGGCGACTGCGAGCCACCACATGTTTACTGGACCCGTGTCCTTCCTGGCTTGTACTGGCATCCTGGGAGGTGACACGAGGCTGGCTCCAAGAGGTTGTCAACGCTTCTTTAAGTGAGGGTTTCTTGCCTGCCTCCCTTAAAGAGGCCATGGTGAGGCCCCTCCTGAAGAAGCCCTCTTCGGACCCAGCTTTATTAGCCAACTATCGTCCCGTCTCCAACCTTCCCTTTCTGGTGAAGGTTGTAGAGAGTGTGGTGGCACAACAGTTTCCCCGTCACCTGGAGGAAGTTGACTATCTAGACCCGCGCCAGTCCGGCTTTCGGCCCGGGCATAGCACCGAGACGGCATTGGTCGCGTTGGTTGATGATCTCTGGAGGGCTAGGGATGGGGGTTGCTCCTCCATCCTGGTCCTATTAGACCTCTCAGCGGCTTTCGATACCATCGACCATGGTATCCTATTGCATCGGCTGGGGGGGTTGGGGGTGGGAGGCACCGTTTTATGGTGGTTCTCCTCCTACCTCTCCGGCCGATGGCAATTTGTGTTGACAGGAGAGCAGAGGTCGACCTCGAGACCCCTCACATGTGGGGTGCCTCAGGGGTCGGTCCTCTCGCCTCTCCTGTTCAACACATATATGAAGCCGCTGGGTGAGATCATTCGTGGTTTTGGGGTAGAGTATCATTTCTACGCTGATGATACTCAGCTGTATATATCTACCCCAAACCACCCCAACGATGCCGTAGCGGTGATGTGCCAGTGCCTGGAAGCCGTGCGGATCTGGATGGGAAGTAACAGACTTAGGCTCAACCCGGCCAAGACCGAGTGGCTGTGGTTTCCGGCCGCCCGATTCAACCAGTTGACTCCATCACTGGCCATAGGGGGCGAACATCTTGCCCCTGTGGATGGGGCGCGCAACTTGGGTGTCCTCCTGGATACCCGGCTGTCCATGGAAGATCAAGTGACAGCCGTGGCCAGGAGGGCGTTTTACCAGGTTCGCCAGGTACGCCAGTTGCGCCCCCTATTGGATCGGGATGCCCTTTGCACAGTCACTCATGCTCTCGTGACATCCCGACTGGACTATTGTAACTCTCTCTACATGGGGCTCCCCTTGAGGTGCACCCGAAGACTTCAGCTGGTCCAGAATGCAGCCGCGCGAGCAATAATGGGGACCGCAAGGTACGCCCATATAACACCGCTCTTGCGCGAGCTGCACTGGCTGCCTGTCGTCTTTCGGGTGCGCTTCAAGGTGTTGGTTGTCATCTTCAAAACGCTCCATGGCTCGGGACCTAGCTATCTGTGGGATTGGATCCTGCCCCATACATCCTCACGGCCGATCCGCTCCCACAGAGAGGGACTTCTCCGGGTGCCGTCCACTAGACTGTGTCAGCGGGCGACGCCCAGGGGAAGGGCCTTCTCTGTGGTGGGCCCAGTCCTCTGGAACGACCTCCCCCCCCCCGACATTAGAACAACTACGGACCTCCGCTCCTTCCGTCAAAAACTTAAAAAACACTTTTTCTGCTTGGCTGGCCTTGGTTAGTCTCTACCTCTGGGGTGTTTAGGGAATTTAGTTTTAATGGGGGTTTTTAGCGCAGGGACGATCAATTTAATCTGTTTTTATTTATTGTATTTATTGTTTGTATATATTTTATATGTTTTAATTTCCCTGTGCACCGCTCCGAGTCCCCTTGGGGAGAGGACGCGGTATACAAGATTAAATATTATTATTATTATTATTATTATTATTATAACCCTTAACCCTCTTCCGCCAGTGTCTAAAGACACATCTTTTTCAGCAAGCCGGCCTAGCCTAACCTCCCGTGGGGACTATTTTAGAGAGTTTTAAATTGGGGATTTTAAAATTGGTTTTAGCATAGGACTAGAATAATTTAATATGTTTTTAAATTATGTATTTATTCTTTTGTATGCTTTTTAAATTCCTGTGCGCCGCCCTGGGTCCCCTGTGGAGAAGGGCAGGATATAAATATGATTAAAATAAAATAAAATAAAATAAATAACCCTAACTCCAAACCCCATACGCAACCCCACTACTAACTCTACCCCTAAACCCAACAACCCCCAACAAACAAACAACAAACCACCCCCAAGAAACAACACCAGCGTTTTATGTTGTAATTTCTTTATTTCCCTTCGGCCAGAGCGGGGCGGAGAAGATTCTTTGCCAGAGACTGCTCGGCAACTTTCCAAAGAGTGGGGTTTGGAAAAAGGGTGGGCGAGATTGGAACGGGCGGGTGGGCGAGCGCACGTGCTCCCCGGCTGTGTCTTTCCCACTGCCCTGCAATGCAGATTTGCTCTTGCATCACTTGCATCGTCTTTTTTTAAACTTTTTTTTTTTAAACCCTTTTAAACATTCTTATTTATAAAGGCAAAAAAAGTACAGGCTTCCTGGACAACACAGTCCAGGTGACGTGTTAGGGGAAGGTGGGGTCTGTGTTGCTGAAATTATTCAATCTATCGGGAAATTGGAGGGGGGGGAAATCGGTGGGAAGCCTTTGTAAGTCTAAAATTGCTTCCCTTCCTACTGAAGTGACAGAGGTTTCCCTAGCTTAAAGTCCGCTCCCCCGTTTCGAAAGGAAACCTGCAAAAGCAACTCCTGGAGAGGAGGAGGGCCGTTGGACGTACCGAAGGCGATTTGAACAGATGGAAGACAGAAGGAGATAAAGAGAAAGAACCGTTTGTTACCCAGTCTCTCCCCCCCCCTGCCTTCCTCCTTAAAAACAGCTCTTCGCTCCATCCCCCTTAGGAATTTGATTGGGTTTTCATTGGAAATTGGTGGAAGAGGGAGGGGGGTTAGGAGACTGCTTTCTTCTTTTCCCTCCCCCCCCCATCCCCGATAACCAAAGATGTCCTGTATTAGCTCGCTCAAGAATCTGAAACTCTTAAACCGGTGGTCCTCAACCTGTGGGTTGTGACTCCTTTGGGGCCTTCCGCAACCGTCTCCTAAGACCGTTGGAAAACTCGTATTTTCAAAAAAAATACGGATAACGTAAAATAATTTTATGGTAGGGGGTCACCACGCGTGACTAACTGTATTGGAGAGTCGAGGTGTTAGGAAGGTTGAGACCCGCCTCCCGTTAGGCATTTACGTTAAACGTTTCCCTTTAGTTAAAAACAAGAAAAATAAGTTAAGGAAGCAATTGGTCCGTTGCTGGGAGAAAATGGCAAGAAGGTGACAAGCGACAGGGAGAAAGCGGAACTATTTAACTCATTTTTTGCATCTGTCTTGACGCAAAGGAAAAAAAACAGTCTGACCTACCGCAAAAATCAGATTAGGAACGCCCGTTGAAATAGGAAAGAAATGGTAAGTAAGCGTCTGTCTACCCTAGACGAGTTCAAATCGCCAGGACCGGATGGATTATACCCCGGGGTTCTGAAGGAACTGGCAGATGAGATCTCGGAACCGCTGGACTATATCTTTCGGGCATCCTGGAGCACCGGGAAACTGCCAGAAGACTGGAAAAGAGTTGGTGTGCTTCCCGTCTTCAAAAAAGGAAAAAAGGTAGACCCGGGAAACTATAGACCTATCGGCCTGACCTCAATACCGGGGAAGATGCTGGAAAAGATAATCGAGCGACGAATTAGCGAACGCCTAGAAGTAAACAAATTAATAGCCGAAAGCCAACGTGGGTTGGTAAAAACAGATCGTGCCGGATTAATCTTATTGCGTTCTTCGACAAAGTGACAAAATCGGTGGACCGGAGGAATGCTGTCGATATAATTTAATTGGACTTCAGCAAGGCGTTTGATAAAGTAGACCGTAACCTACCGCTAGATAAAGTAGATGGATTCGTAACTGGCTGACCAAACGCACACAAGGTGTCTTCCTCGATGGAACTGCATCTACTCTTCAACGTCTTCGTCGATGATCTGGATGGGGGAATAAATGGGGAACTCGTCAAATTTGCAGATGACGCCAAGATGGCAGGCATAGCCGCCGCTCCGGAAGATAGGCTTAAAATACAGGAGGATCTTGACAAACTTCAACATTGGGCGCTATCTAATGAAATGAAATTCAAGGGTGAAAAAAAGGAAGGTTCTACATTTAGACGAGAAAAACAAAATGCACGGGTACGGTATGGGTGTTACCTTGCTCGATAGTAGCGACTGTGAGAGGGGTCTTGGAATCCTAGTGGACAACTGTTTAAATATGAGCCGGTGGTGTGCGGCGGCTGCCAAAAAAGCCAATGCGGTTCTAGGCTGCGTAAACAAAGGGATAGAATCGAGATCACGTGAATGGTTAATACCGCTTTATAATGCCTTAGTGAGGCCACGCTTGGAATACTGCATTCCGTTTTGGTTGCTGCAATGTAAAAAAGATGTGGAGATTCTAGAAAGAGTGCAAAGAAGAGCAACGAAGAGGATTAGGGGACTGGAGACTAAAACGTATGAAGAACGGTTGCGGGACCTGGATATGTCTAGTTTAATGAAAAGAAGGACTAGGGGAGACATGATAGCGGTGTTCCGGTATCTCAGGGGTTGTCACAAAGAAGTCAAACTATTCTCCAAGGCACCTGAGGGTGGAACAAGAAGCAATGGATGGAAACTAATCAAGGTGAGAAGCGATCTACAAATATGGAGAAATTTCCTGACGGTGAAAACAATGAGGTGGAACACCTTACCTCCAGAAGTTGTAAAAGCCCCAACGCTGGAAGCTTGAAGAAGAGGTTGGATAGCGGTTTGTCTGAAATGGTATAGGGTTCCCTGCTTAGGCAGGGGGTTGGACTAGAAGACCTCCAAGGTCCCTTCCGACTCTGCTATTCTATTGTATTGTATTTGCCACTAAAGTGCGATTAGAAAAGGGGGAGGGGAGGGGGGATTTTAGACAAAGGGGTCTCTTAGCCCTGTGGCACGTGGAGGTCACGCTTTTTCGGTCAGACTTGAGTTTTATGCCCCTTTTTGTCATATAACAGAAGTTAGGTGGGGAGAGGTGAGGCGGCCTGGAAATGAAAGGCATACCTTATATTTTTTTAAAAAGATTTCATTACAAGGAGCTCTGAATGGAGGTAGTAAAGGTAACACAAAACTACTCATCTGTAAACTTCGAGCGCTCGCCGTCCCCTCGCGCTCTTCTGCCCCCGCACAGGGACTACC
This sequence comes from Rhabdophis nuchalis, assembly GCA_039707465.1. Lineage (NCBI taxonomy): Eukaryota > Metazoa > Chordata > Lepidosauria > Squamata > Natricidae > Rhabdophis > Rhabdophis nuchalis. Next base: position 13,385 of record CM077644.1, read on the forward strand.
GTGTGAGGGCCTGAGCGGTGAAGCGGAGTCTGCTGCCTTTCCGGACGGGCCCCCGGGGCCACCCGCGCAAGAACGCAACTTCGCCCGCTCCCTCCCCCCTCCCCCCCCCCGTAGCGCCCTCCTTTCCCCGCTCACCGTTCCGCAGTTCTGTTCCTGGACGCCGGCTGGGACTCGCTCTTTTTCAGCCTGAAGGAGGCGGCGCTGCCGGTTCTTCCACGTGGACCTGCCGGAGGTGGCCTCCCGCGCAAAGCAGCCCTCGTGGCCGTCTGGGCGGAGCTAAGCGCCTTGGCGGGCGGCGGCGGCGACGGCGGGCGGGAGGTACAAAAGGGAGGGAGGGAGGGAGGGAGTGTCCCTATTGTTTAACATTATTCTACATCTATTGACGCTATTATACGCCCTTTAAGGCTTTTCCATCGGATTCCCCTGTGCCTGTTGTGCACCGTTAACGGGTTAATGAGCGGGAGACCTCCGCTTAAGGCTTTTCAAGCGGGATTCCTTCTTCTGTGCCTGTATGGAGGACCCTGGTCCTCCTACGCGTTGAATAAAGATACGGAATAATAAAGATGTTATTCAAAGGTTTTATTGCTTTTTGTGGTTCCTTCTTGGACGGCGGACCAGACTCTCGTTCTAGGACTGCTTACCAAAAAACGGATCCTCCCTTTATAGATCGCTAGTGATGGATTGGATCATGACACACATTTGAAAGTAAAACAGGAAGACTGGAATTGGGGGGGTGTCTGTCTGCCAAGAACAAAGAATGCTTATCAACAAGAAATATGCATGGGTAAAATGTATAGCAATTATGGGGAGCTAGAAAGCTGATAAGAGGTAACAAGTTTGCAGACCTCAGCTAAAAGTTAGAGGTGAAGAAAGGCTACAGCAAATGAAATGTGTATTAGATCAGGGGTCACCAACCTTTGCAACTTTAAGCCTGAAGGACTTCAGCTCCCAGACTTCTCCAGCCAGCAAAACTGGCTGGAGAAGTCTGGGAGCTGAAGTCCTTCAGACTTAAAGTTGCAAAGGTTGGAGACCCCTGTATTAGATAATTCCTGGGGCATTCATTAGCTAAGAGCTAGGAATGGGATAGCTATAGACCAATAGAACAAATTGTAGAATTATTACTAAAATGTTTATTAGATGCTCTTGTTATCCCACCTTCTCCTTTAGTGAAAATGTATAAAAGCTTTCTTAATTCTTTGTTCTGGGTTCTTGGCCTTTTGTCCAGGAACCCTTTTCCTTGGAGTACTCCAATAAAAAGCAAGCAGAAAACCTGCACCTCGTGTCTGGCGTTCATCATTGGCTTCGGCACCAGGCTCAGACTCGAATTGGGGACATCACTAGCGAAGGAAATCTGGTTGTGTTGCTTCCAGGACAGCTGGGACAGAAATGTTGCTCGTAAAGGAACAAGAGGTGGGGGCTGCTGCGTGAATCAGTCGCGGAGCAATAAACCTCTTCATTTGCATTGTGGATTCCGTTCCATTGTGGACAAGTTTCTCATACTACTGGCAAAAATCGTGCAGACGTATTGCCTACTGCAGTGGTGGGCAAACTCATGAGTCAATAGAGCCAAATATCAACAGTACGACGATTGAAATTTCTTTTGAGAGCCAAAAGATGTGGCCTGTTTTGTGGGAGTGGCTCAGCGGTCATGTGACCAGGTGGGCACGGCCAATTTGAAAAATGAGGTGAAACTCACATAACGACGGTATTACTTAGCAACCAAAAAATATTTATTTTTTTAATTTTTCTGCCTGCAGTACCGGCTTTCCTCACAGGAGGGCAGATTTCTCTCCTGGTGAATTAAGAATGCAGGCCCTCCCATTAAAAAGCTGTTTCATTTTGGTCCTGCAGTACCGGCTTTCCCCACAGGTGGGCACATTTCTGTCCCGGTGAATTAACAGTGGAGGCCATCCCATTAAAAAGGTTTTACATTTTGGGCCTGCAGTACCGGCTTTCCCCACCGGTGGGCACATTTCTCCCCTAGTGAATTAACACTGGAGGCCATCCCATTAAAAAGGTTTTACATTTTGGGCCTGCAGTACCGGCTTTCCCCACAGAAGGGCACATTTCTGTCCCATTGAATTAAGACTGCAGGCCCTCCCATTAAAAACCTTTTTCATTTTGGGCCTGCAGTACCAGCTTTCCCCACCGGAGGGCACATTTCTCTACCGGTGAATTAACAGTGGAGGCCCTCCCATTAAAAAGCTGTTTCATTTTGGTCCTGCAGTACCGGCTTTCCCCACAGGTGGACACATTTCTGTCCTGGTGAATTAACAGTGGAGGCCCTCCCATTAAAAAGGTTTTACATTTTGGGGATGCAGTACCGGCTTTCCCAACAGGAGGGCACCTTTCTGTCCCATTTAATAAAGACTGCAGACCCTCCCATTAAAAAGGTTTTTCTTTTTCTGCCTGCAGTACCGGCTTTCACCACAGGAGAGCAGATTTCTCTCCCAGTGAATTAATATTAGTGGCCAGCCCATTAAAAAGATTTTACATTTTGGGTCTGCAGTACCGGCTTTCCCCACAGGAGGGCACATTTCTGTCCCATTGAATTAAGACTGCAGGCCCTCCCATTAAAAAAACTTTTTCTTTTTCTGCCTGCAGTACCGGCTTTCCCCACACGAGGGCACATTATTGTCCTGTTGAGTTAAGACTGCAGGCTCTCCCATTAAAAAGGTTTTTCTTTTTCTGCCTGCAGTACTGGCTTCCCCCACAGGAGGGCACATTTCTGTCCCATTTAATTAAGACTGCAGGGCCTCCCGTTAAAAAGGTGTTTCTTTTTCTGCCTGCAGTACCGGCTTTCCCCACACGAGGGCACATTATTGTCCTGTTGAGTTAAGACTGCAGGCTCTCCCATTAAAAAGGTTTTTCTTTTTCTGCCTGCAGTACTGGCTTCCCCCACAGGAGGGCACATTTCTGTCCCATTTAATTAAGACTGCAGGGCCTCCCGTTAAAAAGGTGTTTCTTTTTCTGCCTGCAGTACCGGCTTTCCCCACACAAGGGCACATTATTGTCCTGTTGAGTTAAGACTGCAGGCTCTCCCATTAAAAAGGTTTTTCTTTTTCTGCCTGCAGTACTGGCTTCCCCCACAGGAGGGCACATTTCTGTCCCATTTAATTAAGACTGCAGGGCCTCCCGTTAAAAACCTTTTCCTTTTTCTGCCTGCAGTACCGGCTTCCCCCACAGGAGGGCACATTTCTGTCCCATTTAATTAAGACTGCAGGGCCTCCCGTTAAAAAGGTTTTTCTTTTTCTGCCTGCAGTACCGGCTTTCCCAACAGGAGGGCACATTTCTGTGCCGTTGAATAAAGACTGCAGGCCCTCCCATTAAAACCCTTTTTCTTTTTCTACCTGCAGTACCAGCTTTCACCACAGGAGAGCAGATTTCTCTCCCACTGAATTAATATTGGTGTCCAGCCCATTAAAAAGATTTTACATTTTGGGGATGCAGTACCGGCTTTCCCCACAGGAGGGCACATTTCTGTCCCATTGAATTAAGACTGCAGGCCCTCCCATTAAAAACCTTTTCCTTTTTCTGCCTGCAGTACCGGCTTCCCCCACAGGAGGGCACATTTCTGTCCCATTTAATTAAGACTGCAGGGCCTCCCGTTAAAAAGGTTTTTCTTTTTCTGCCTGCAGTACCGGCTTTCCCCACCGCAGGACAGATTTCTATCCTAGTGAATTAACAGTTGAGGCCATCCCTTTAAAAAGGTTTTACATTTTGGGGATGCAGTACCGGCTTTCCTCACAGGGGGGCACATTTCTGTCCCGTTGAATTAAGACTGCAGACCCTCACATTAAAAGAGTTATTTTTCTCCCTGCAGTACCGGCTTTCCCCACAGGAGGGCACATTTCACTCCCATTGAATTAAGACTGCAGGCCCTCCGATTAAAAAGGTTTTTTTTTCTGCCTGCAGTACTGGCTTTACCCACAGGAGAGCACATTTCTGTTGCATTAAATTCAGACTGCAGGCCCTCCCATTAAAAAACTCACCAATATAAACCTTTTTCATTTTGGGCCTGCAGTACCAATTTCCCCACAGGAGGGCACATTTCTGTCCCCTTGAATAAAGATTGCTCTCCCTCCCATTAAAAGGGACTTTATTTTTCTTCATGCAGTACCGGCTTTCCGCACAGAAGGGCACATTTCTGTCCCATTTAATTAAGACTGCAGGCCCTCCAATTAAAAAGCTTTTTCATTTTGGGCCTTGCAGTACTGGCTTTCCCCACTGGTAGGCACGTTTCTGTCCCATTGATTTAAGACTGCAGGCCCTCGAAATAAAAGGGTTATTCTTTTTCTGCCTGCAGTACTGGCTTTTCCCACAGGTGGGCAGATTTCTCTCCAAGTGAATTAACAGTGGAGGCCATCCCATTAAAAAAAAATTATATTTTTGGCCTGCAGTACCGGCTTTCCCCACAGGTGGGCAAATTTTTCTCCAAGTGAATTAACAGTGGAGGCAGTCCCATTAAAAAGGATTTTCTTTTTTTGCCTGCAGTACCGACTTTCACCACGGGAGGGCAGATTTCTTTCCCTGTGAATTAAGACAGAATAATCGTTTTACAATGCCGTCGGATTTTTTTTTCCTGGCTGCTGTTCCTTCTTTAACTCAAGCTCAACCCGTCCAAGACCGAGTGGCTGTGGTTTCCGGCACCCCGGTTTAGCCAGATAAATCTAACACTGGCCATTGGGGGCGAACATCTTGCCCCCGTGGAGAGGGCGCGCAACTTGGGCGTCCTTCTGGATTCCCGGCTGGCCATGGAGGACCATGTGGCGGCCGTGGCCAGGGGGGCGTTCTATCAGGTTCGCCTGATACGCCAGTTGCGCCCCTTACTAGACCGGGGGGCCCTTCGCACAGTCACTCAAGCGCTTGTGACATCTCGGCTGGATTACTGTAACGCTCTCTACATGGGGCTCCCCTTGAGGTGCACTCGAAGGCTGCAGTTAGTGCAGAATGCGGCCGCGCGGGTGGTTATGGGTGCCTCAAGGCAAGCCCACGTAACACCTCTCCTGCGCGAGCTGCACTGGCTGCCTGTGGCCTTTCAAGTGCGCTTTAAGGTGTTGACCACCATCTTTAAATCGCTCCATGGCTCGGGGCCTAGCTATATACGAGACCGCCTCCTGCCCCATACATCCCTTCGTCCGGTCCGCTCCCACAGAGCGGGCCTACTCCGGGTGCCGTCGGCTGGGCAATGCCGGCTGGCGACACCCAGGGGAAGAGCCTTCTCTGTGGCGGGCCCGGCCCTCTGGAACGACCTACCCCCCGACCTTCGCACTACCTCGGACCTCCGCCTCTTCCGCCAACGTCTTAAGACGTACTTATTCCAACAAGCCGGCCTAGGATAGCCCCCCGCATCTGACTTTTAAATATAAATTATAATTTGGTTACGGTTTTAATAATGGGTTTTAGCACGGGTGAATTAATTTAATATATTTTTAATTGATTGATGTATATTGTATTTATGGTTTTATATAATGCCTGTGCGCCGCCCTGGGTCCTAACAAGGAGAAGGGCGGGGTATAAATTTAATAAAATAAAAATAAAATAAAAAAATAAAATAAATAAACCACTGGATGGCAGGATTTTCTGCCCTTTTAGCGATAGCGTTTAGGCAGTCGAAAAGGCCTACTGTGGCCTCGGCGTGTTAATTCTACGGGATGAAAATCTGCCCTCCTGTGGTCAAAGCCGGTATTGGGGCCGCAAAAAAGAAAACCTTTTTAATCGGATGTTAAGGTCATTATCCTATAATTTTATTGTTAACGCCTTACTAATATTAATAAGTAAGGCTTTTGAAGCAGGATTGCTTCTTCTGGGACTTCTTCCTCCCTTTTTATATTGCTAGCGAAGGAGAACGTGTGTTGTTGGTTAGAGGAGAGCTGGGACAGACAGATTGCATGTAAAGGAACATCGAGGACTCCTGCACGAATCAATCGCAGCTGTATCTTAAGTCTGTAAACTCACCTAGAATAGGCAAACTGCTCTGGAATTCTCCTAAGAGATAAAGCTCTTCTGTTACATTGTGGCTTAACCCTAACCCTAACCCCGACCTTTTGTCCCTTGACTCTAACCTTTGACCTTGACCCTGACCTTTAACCCAACCTTTGACACCCCCCCAAAACTTTTTGACCCTTGACCCTAAACTTTGCCACCCCTGACCTTTCACCCCTGCCTGGTTATCTTGAGCCATACATTTGACCCATGATCTCTGACCTTTGACTTGACACCTGACCTTTGACTTGACCCAGACCTTTTGTCCCTTTACCCTGCCCTTATGACCCTTGATCCTGACCTTTTGATCCTTGACTCTTACCTTAAAGGCAAAATGAGTTCTCATATGCAAGTAATTCTTATTTTCCATAACTCTGTACCTCATGGTTTCCCAATGGTGATACCCACCTAAAAGGTTTAACTTTAGATCAAATTGTAGTTCTCTATTGTGATAGCAAGGATTGTGGTGATGACCCTATTGGCATCTTCTAGCGTGCAAATATGTGATAGTACTTTGCTGTTGAACCTTGGCAGTGTGACTCAAGGGTCGATTGTAGCTAGCTTATTCGTGACCTTATGCCTCAGTGACTGCACTCTGTGATGTAGCTAACATTAATGTAGCTCTATAAGGTACCTAACCTTAATCCTTGAGGTTCTTCAAGTTGCATCGCAATAATACAGAAGCTAACTAAGTAGCCCAAGTAGAAAAACCAGAAGTCACCTACAACAGTGGTCGGCAAACCGCGGCTCACGAGCCGCACGCGGCTCTTTGGCCCCTTGAATGTGGCTCTTCAGTCTCTCTCTGATTCCCTCCCTCCCTTCCTCCCCCTCTCTCTCTCTCTCTCTCTCTGTGCCTCTCTCTGTCTGCGGGTCACTGTGTCCACAGAATACCGCGTGAAGCAGCGGCGACTCTGCGCTGCCGGCGACGCGCGGAAAAGATCGGCGCGCGCATGCCCCGCCCGATTACAGCCTCGGAGAATTCGTAGCGGTGCGAATCTGCGCTGTAATTTTGCAGGACCTGCACGGGCCTATCTTTTCCACACCGTGGAAAAGCGCCGAGTTTCTGCACGACCCCTGATCACTCCAGACGCCATCGGGGAAGACGGGGAATGCGAGGGGGACCTCGAGGATGGCGTCGCCGGCAGCGCAGAGTCGCCGCTGCTTCACGCGGTATTCTGTGGACACAGTGACCGGCAGACAGAGAGAGGCAGAGAGAGAGAGAGAGAGAGAGAGAGAGAGAGAGAGGGAGGGAGAGAGGGAGGGAGGAAGGGAATCAGAATCTGACAGACACAGAGAGAATGACTGAGAGAGACAGGAAGGGAGGGGAGAGACACAGAGATAAGAGGGAGGGAGGAAAGAAAGGCAGACACAGAGAGAGAATGACAGAAAGAGACAGAGAGGGAGGGAGGGAAGGAGGGAGAGAAAGAGCCACAGAGAGAGAGAGTCAGACAGACACAGAGAATGATAGAAAGAGACAGGGAGGGAGGGATGGAGAGAGAGATAAAGAGCCACAGAGAGAGACAGACAGACTCAGAGAGAGAGACAGAGAGAGACAGAAAGAGAGAGAAAGAGAAAGAAGGGAAGAAAGAAAAGAAAAAAAGAAAGTGGGACAGAGATGAAAGAGAACATGACCACAATTGAGGCCAAAGTTTTGGTTGCTAAGCAAGACCGTTGTTAAGTGAATTTCACCACATTTTCCAAGTTGGCCACGCCCACCCGGTCACATGACTGCCGAGCCACTCCCACAAAACAGGCCACACCTTCTGGCTCTCAAAAAAATTTCAATCGTGGTATTGTTGATATTTGGCTCTTTTTTATATTGAAAAAGTTTTATTGGTTTTACATTTTTTCTATAGGATAGGGTAAGGGATACAAAGAAATTTTGAGAGCATTCACGTCAAAGTCGTCGGCCCTTCCGAGACCTCAAAATACACAATAAAAAAATAACCAAAAAAAAGCATTTTTCATAACACTACAAGGTAAAAGCAAGTACATATACCTAAATTCTCAATTCCATGCTGTCAGACATTTACAAAAAATCCAGAAAAATATTATGCAAAATTGTTCAGGAAAATCAAGGCAAAGTTATTTTTTAGATCTAAGTCTCTTGGCTATTGTATCTTCTTTTTCTCCTCCCTGGCCCCCAGCGGGCGGGGCCGTGGCCCCCTCCGTCCCCCCTGGATCTTCCCCCAGGGCAGAGGAATGTTTTTTAAGAAAGGCTTCCGCCTCAGCAACTGTTTTAATCCTCACTCTTCCTCCTTCCCAGAACACCAGCATCCCTTCGGGTGTCACCCACTTGAACCAAATCCCATGATCAAATAAAATTTTAGACAAGAAGGAAAATTCCCTCCTTGCTTCTCGAATCTTTCTAGGAATCTGCTTCAAGATAGTGACCGTTTTTTGTTGGTAAATTAAAGGGTTCCCTCTCTGCGCCTTCAAGATTTCCTCTCTGGTTGACCTTCTAACAAATTTCACATGTATCTCTCTAGGCACTTCATTTATCCTGGCATATGCTGAGTTAATTCTATAGGCTAGGTCAATGTCCCCCCTGATCTCATCTTTAGGTTTTTGTAAATAGTCTGCTAAAATTGTGCTCATAAGATCAGGGAGGCATTCACCAGGTTGCTCAAAAACATTCTGAAATCTCAAAAAATATGTCATTCTTTCCATATCAATCCTAGACACATGCCCACTTGTTTCCTCAACCTCTTTAGTAACATTTTTAATCTCTCCCTTAACCCCCACCAGCCCCCCTTCCAATTCTTCAGTCTTCTGTGTGATTTCCAGCGTTTGGTTCCGTATGTCCAATAGCTCCTTCTTGAAAATGATGTTTTCTGCCCTCTGGGCCTGAATTTCTTGAACCAAAGTTTGTATAACAGTTTCAAGAGAAGCCATCCGTTGTTCTAAACTTGTCAGTGCTGTTTCTTGAGCCATCTTAACTGTTAGAGTCAGTGCCACCAAAATGGCGTTTTCAGGGTGGGGCTGGTGAGACTAACCGGGAGCCAAAAGTTCAGATCAAGGTTGAAACGTTGTAAAATTCAGGAACCAAGAGAGAGACAATTTTCCAACTCAATAGTTATAATAACGAAGGTAATCCAGAAAGGAACCACAAATCCAACAAGAAAAAAATTCTTCATTAATATCCAGAGAGAGTCCCAATTGTAAAGAGACGCTGGGAATTTCCCATAGTTAAAATAGTCAGGCAGGGGCAAAGAAAAGCCACCTTCCACCGCCCATCTCAGAGCCCAGAGGAGAGAGTAGTAAAATAAATTTTTTTTAACCAGCCAGACCTAGACACAATGTTGCAAGTAGCCGCATACCACTTTCCCTTGTTAGAGACAGTCCGGATTTAAGATTTCCGCTTTCTCTTCCAGAGAAGCCATTTCCAAGTGCCGCTTAAGTCCGAGGGGGGGGGGTTTGAAAACAAACTCCCCCCTCCCAGTCCTTTCAGCCTGGCTGACAGCAGAAAAAAAGTTTTTTTAAAAACTCACTCTCCCCTCGCAGCTGAAGCCTCGGGAGACCTTCCGACTGAGCCGATCAACCCTCTTCATTGTTGTAAATGGCGCCGTCTTCCTTAGGCGAAGGGAGAACCCCCCGCAGCATGTTCTCCCTCACCTAAGCCGCGCCGGAGGCCACTTCCTCCACCGCCGTGGGGGGGGGCGCCCCCCGACGAGCCGGCTTTACAGGAGACCCTCAAACAAGAGGAGTCTCGCCCCTGTGGGGGGGCAGAAAGAGAAACAAAGCGGCGAGCGAGCGCTAGGCTCGCCCGTCGCCGCAGGAGCCGGAACCGGAAGCCTATATTTGGCTCTTTTGACTAATGAGTTTGCCGACCACTGACCTACAACATGCGGAGTCACAGCCGCAGTGTAGGACAGGCAGACTCACTCATCCATAAACTTAATTTAATTTAATTTATTCGAATTTATACCCCACACCTTCTCCTAAAAGGACCCAGGATGGCGCACAGGAAATTTAAAAAACAATACAAATATACAAAAATACAATTTTTAAAAAAAACTATTAAACCCATACCCTGTGCTAAAATAGTGTAAAATCCCCCTAATTAAAATCTAGCTAATAACAGTCAGGAACGGGAGGTTATGCTTGTTGGAATAGGTGCGTTTTAAGACGCTGGCGGAAGAGGTGGAAGAGGCGGAGGTCTGAGATGGTGCATAGTTCGGGGGGCAGGTCGTTCCAGAGGGTAGGGCCCGCCACAGAGAAGGCCCTTCCCCTGGGTGTCGCCAACCGGCATTGCCCGGCCGACGGCACCCTGAGAAGGCCCTCTCTGTGGGAGCGGAGTGGTCGAAGGGATGTATGGGGCAGAAGACGGTCTCACATATAGCTAGGCCCCGAGCCATGGAGCGCTTTGAAGATGGTCGTCAACACCTTGAAGCGCAACTGAAAGGCCACAGGTAGCCAGTGCAGCTCGCGCAGGAGAGGTGTTAAATGGGAATGCCTAGAGGCTCCCATGATCACCAGCGCGGCTGCATTCTGCACTAACTGTAACCTTCGAGTGCACCTCAAGGGTAGTCCCATGTAGAGAGTGTTACAGTAGTCAAGCCAGGACGTCACGAGTGCCCACTAGCAAACATGACACAATGAAAACTCCTAAATCTCATGGACAGACAACTACAGTCTCAACTGGGAAACTGTGACCCTCCTAGACCAAGCCGAATCCAGGAATGCTGGGGAATTTCAGGCATTCAGACAAACCAGCCATGAATGGGACACTGCAATGGTTGTAAGTGAGAGGACCGTTTGTATGTAACTTTTTCCAAGGTAGGTAGGTAGGGGGATAGAGAGGGAGAGGGAGAGGGAGAAATACAGTAGGTAGGTAGGTAGGTAGGTAGGTAGGTAGGTAGGTAGGTAGAGGGATAGAGAGAGATAGGGAAAAATACAGTAGGTAGGTTGGTAGGGGGATAGAGAGAGAGAGGGAAAAATACAGTAGGTAGGTAGGTAGAGGGATAGAGAGGGAGAGGGAGAAATACAGTAGGTAGGTAGGTAGGTAGGTAGGTAGGTAGGTAGAGGGATAGAGAGAGATAGGGAAAAATACAGTAGGTAGGTAGGTAGGTGGATAGAGAGAGATGGGGAAAAATACAGTAGGTAGGTAGGTAGGTAGGTAGGTAGGTAGGTAGGTAGGTAGGGGGATAGAGAGGGAGAGGGAGAAATACAGTAGGTAGGTAGGTAGGGGGATAGAGAGGGAGAAATACAGTAGGTAGGTAGGTAGAGGGATAGAGAGGGAGAGGGAGAGGGAGAAATACAGTAGGTATGTAGGTAGGTAGGTAGGTAGGTAGGTAGGTAGGTAGGTAGAGGGATAGAGAGAGATAGGGAAAAATACAGTAGGTAGGTAGGTAGGTGGATAGAGAGAGATGGGGAAAAATACAGTAGGTAGGTAGGTAGGTAGGTAGGTAGGTAGGTAGGTAGGTAGGTAGGTAGGTAGGGGGATAGAGAGGGAGAGGGAGAAATACAGTAGGTAGGTAGGTAGGTAGGTAGGTAGGTAGGTAGGTAGGTAGGTAGGTAGGTAGGGGGATAGAGAGGGAGAGGGAGAAATACAGTAGGTAGGTAGGTAGGTAGGTAAGTAGGTAGGTAGGTAGGTAGGTAGGTAGGGGGATAGAGAGGGAGAGGGAGAAATACAGTAGGTAGGTAGGTAGGGGGATAGAGAGGGAGAGGGAGAAATACAGTAGGTAGGTAGGTAGGTAGGTAGGTAGGTAGGTAGGTAGGGGGATAGAGAGGGAGAGGAAGAAATACAGTAGGTAGGTAGGTAGGGGGATAGAGAGGGAGAGGGAGAAATACAGTAGGTAGGTAGGTAGGTAGGTAGGGGGATAGAGAGGGAGAGGGAGAAATACAGTAGGTAGGTAGGTAGGTAGGGGGATAGAGAGGGAGAGGGAGAAATACAGTAGGTAGGTAGGTAGGTAGGTAGGTAGGTAGGTAGGTAGGTAGGTAGGTAGGTAGGGGGATAGAGAGGGAGAGGGAGAAATACAGTAGGTAGGTAGGTAGGTAGGTAGGTAGGTAGGTAGGGGGATAGAGAGGGAGAGGGAGAAATACAGTAGGTAGGTAGATAGGTAGAGGGGCCACTGGCAGGAGAAGCCTTCCTCCCAAGACCTTTCCCCACTGTAATTACTGGGACTGTTAGCGGTCTGCGGGACCCCAAGCAGGGGTGCACCCAGTCAGAGACTAGGTGGGCTCCGAGGAAGAAGGCAACGACACGTTATGTGGTTTACACGAGAGCGCAGGTGGTGAGAGGCTCTGCGATTCACAAGAAACCTCAGAAGGCCTCGAGCCCCACCCGACGATCTCTTTTATTAACTGCAAACAAGGAAGTAACATTCATGGTCCAATAATATGCATTGTTACCTTATATGGGCATAACTTTTGCTCTCAGTGTCACATGGCATGGCCTACATCATATGGGGGTGTGGCCTTTGCAGGGAAATAAAGCTTAAGCAACTCTTACAGTAAATGGAAAAACATGGACGCCATTAAAAACATGGACGCCATTATCGCAACATCTCCTCTGTTTTTGTTTTTTATTAAAACTGGAAGCATGGAGCTTTTACGTCCATGGTATGAAGTGCTATTTCAGGTTGCAAGTTGTCCTTCGACCCCAAGCTTCCTCTGTCCACACTTGCTACTCCCAGCTCTTCTCCTACCTCATTATCTGAGGAGAACTGAAGTACTTTGTTTTCATCTGTTGGTACCAAGGCATAGGTGTTCTTTTTGAGCAACATGTTAATGTGCAATTCAGTTTTTGCTTCAGCAATTGCACTCAGGCTTTTCTTGATCATGGATATAAAAATAGGTAATAAACATGGCAATACAATACATCCCATAGCAATCATGGCAACAAGTATAAAGATAGCTTTCAATCCAGGGAATTTGGGAAGGATACCGTTGAACATATCCCCCAAGTTAAGGCCTGTCCATTTTTGCACTGGTACATGTGCAATCTTTACCATTTCAGCAGTTAATTGCCCGACAACTTCTCCACTATTGTCTATCTGGATACAGCAGTTGGAAAGGTTAAATTTCCCACAGACACCCCCTTCTTTGGCTAGAAGATAGTCCAGGGCTAGCCTATTTTGCATTATGTAAGTTCTAGAAAGGGCACTTTCTTTGGCAAGTTGTTTCAATGCTTGGGCTGTCTTATTGGTGATGATCTCTACTACTGCTTGGAGTCGAATTATTCTGTTAAGCATAAAGATGGGGGTCCTATACCCCCAGGAACCATCCTGTGCCCAAGAAGCGGGGTCATAATAGGCAATGATACGCTCAGGGGGCCATTCATCATCCTCCCAGTGTCCTATTTTCACATTACCCTGTACATTGCTTAAATCCCTTGTATTTCTTATTTCTTCATATACCGGCAAACCCAGTAGTTGTTTGCGAGGAAGCGGTAGCAGGAAGAAGGAAGGTTGAATAACACCTAGGACACAGCTACCCGACCATCCAGGGGGGAGGACATTATATGCATAAGCACCGCAAATCCAGTATAACCCATCAGGAGTGTGCCAAGGGATGGTATCGTTTTCTGGGTCATTCAAAAAGGACATTTTTGATATATTTTGTAATACCTTGACAGGGTTAGAGGAGTGAGTGGGCCACCATTGATTGTTAGTCCATTGGCCTAAGCATAACAAATTGCCAACTGGTGGCCTGGTGTTACTTGCATTTCGGTGAAAACACACCTTCCCCACCAGGGAGGTTGACAGCAGCCATGTTTCATTAAACTTGGTGGATGTAAAGGTAAGATTCTTCTCAGTAATGAGAAGGTCTGTATAATTGGCTTCTAGTGCTGTCCAAGGCCAAGCATCTCCCATTTTTGTGCCTCCACAAACGAAACAGTTCTTTACGACTAATTCTTTTGCTATAGTCTCTGCCAATTGCACAAACATGTTGTGAGCTGTAGGAGGAACAGGTAGATCGTTTAATTTAGCAATTTCCTCCTCGTATTCCCAATACGCCCTAAGAGGCTTAAGTGTTGCCTTTTTTGTTTCAACCTTAATAATCAAATATCCATATGGATCTTTACCTTTTCCATCAATACCCAGCCCCAAACCGTAATATGTTGTTTTCGGATATTGAGAGGATTCTGCTGAAATACAAACATTGTTACATTTTTCACTCATACAGGAAGTAATAGACGATCCTAAGGTAAAGTTCAGGTTTGCAGGGCCTGGTGAGGCCGGAGAAAGTCCAGGCTCGGCGGGGGAGTACCAGTAGTTGTATGGGTCCCTGAAGGAGACCTGTCCTGTTGATGGTACCTTTGCTCGAGTAAAAAGGTATTTGCTATTTTGTAAATAGTTCCGTTCCCAGGACTGTCCCCCGCATGTGACACCTGCATCTCCGTTTCCTTGACCAATTCTGATAGCGGTGCAGGCATCAAAGCATACAGTCATAATTTGTGTGTGGCCTTGTACTGGAATATCCCGGGAGTGCGTATGTGCAATATATCCTTGTCGGGATTGGGCTGTCGTAAACAGTGAGGACGGGATTACAAAATTGTCTGGTGAAGGGGCCCAATCGCCTCCTTTGTAGCCATATACGTAAATGGTGCCGTATATGGGGCCCAAGGCTTCAGGTGTGTAGCAGTGATGTTGGTTGCTGTGATCTAGGCATTGATGGTACTGGGTGTTATTGTGGATGCATGGAGGCAGTTGGTGGGCGCATTGTGGTTTTTGAGAGTGGTATATCAACGTGTGCTGAATCTTATTGCCAGATTTCGTGGTTTGGGTGCAGTTGGTGCAGTTGTTGTTAGTGGAAACAGCACGTCGAACCTGTATACCCTTGTGTCCTTTTTGTACGCCAAGTGATAATGTCAATCTGGTGGATGTAGCAAGACCTTTTACACTCTTTACAATTTCGCACTGGTACAGTCCAAGATCTATTGGCTGTGGAGTTTTAACGGTCAGTTGGGTAGACCGATAGTGAAATGTTTGCAAATAGTGTTGTGAGCCATGTGGTGTTAAAAAACCATCGCCATAAGGTACCTTTCTTTTTGATCGGAGATCTCTGCAGGCAAGCCATTGTCGGGGAATAAGGAGGTCCAAACGAGGTGGCGAAATGGACTTGATGTGCTTCGATGAGGGTGTTGAATTTCGGAAGAGGTGTAGGGTGATCATTCCGGTGGTGTGGCAGTTGAAGATCGACCAGCTGCGGTAGGAGGAGACACATCATCATGCTTGAGGGGAGCATGATATGGGCGGACATTGTGAGCCGGTACCCACAGGACACGGTCTTCCAATTGAACTGCTGCGTAGCCTTTGCCCCAAGTGATTAATTCAGCAGGTCCTTTCCAGGCAGGGTCCGGCAGTTGCCTATAATAAACAAAGGGTCTGGAGGTGGGGACAGAAGGTTTAGAAAAATGGCGAGATGCCGCAGAGCAGGCAGGAGTGCCAGAAAGATTGAGGAAATTCAAGGTGTAAAGACATGTATTTAAAACATTCTGCAATGCTGGGAGGCTAGGGGGACTGAGTCCTTTTGACCCTGTGAATCGGTTTAATGCATTTTTAAGTGTTTGGTTAGCTCTTTCCACAATAGCCTGCCCTTGGCTATTGAAAGGGATTCCGAATTTGTGAGCAATAGACCAGCGGTGGCAAAACTCCGCAAAAGGGGAGCTAGTGTATGCTGGACCATTGTCTGTTTTTAAAACTTTAGGGCATCCCAGCGTTGTAAAGGTCCGAATGCAATGATTGATCACTTGTTTTGTATTTTCTCCTTTCTGAGGAGTGGCCATGATGAACCCTGAGAAAGTGTCAATTGACACGTGTAAAAACTTCCAGGGTGCAAATGGAACGTACTGTGTGACGTCCATTTGCCATGTGTCACATGCCTCAATTCCTCTGGGATTTACTCCCTGGGGGAGACTGTTGGCCTGAAGGCTACAGGTTGGGCATTGTTGTACAATAGCTGTAGCTTCGGCCATTGTAATTCCAAATTGTTTCATCAGTGCTTTTTTGTTCTGGTGAAAGTATGTGTGGCTCTCCCCAGCAGTTAAGGGGGAGGGCATAGGTGTATGTATGGTGACTGGCATAGCACTGCAGGCGGTATCAGCTTGCTGATTGCCTTCAGAGATCATGCCTGGTAGGTTCTGATGACTACGTATATGAGCCACGAACAAAGAGTGAAGCCTTGCTTGCAACAAGGATTGCAATTGTAAAAACAACTGCATAAGTGTTTGTGGTGTGGATGGGGAAATGTAAGCGTCGAAAATGTGCACCACGAGTTGTGATACATAGAGGCTGTCCGTAACAACATTAAGAGGTTGTGAAGAAAATTGTTGCAAAGCCAAAACAAAGGCAGCCAACTCGGCTTGTTGTGCCGAAGTTTGAGGTTGTGTTAATAATTTGTGCCATTCATCAGCAACCTGCCATACGCAGGCGCCGTGTGTCTTTGAGCCATCGGTGAAGACGGTCAGGGCATCTGGGATAGGGGTTGTGACAATGGGTGTTTGCATGGACACGGGAAGTGTGCGGACCAATTGGAGTCTTGGATCCGCAGGAAGGTGGCAAGAAATTGTTCCTACCCAGCCTTCCAAAGCAAATTGTAGATCATCCGACTGTTGGTACAAGGGTTCCCAGGTTGAATTCTTAAATGGGATGTAGATGGTATGTGGCTCTACAGCCATTAAGTGACGTGCGCGTTTGCGGCCTTTTTCAATGAGTTGCGCAATTTGGTGTGCCTTAGTGGTTAGTGTATTGCGAGGTGTATGTGGCAAATGTATCCATTCCAAAATCAAAAGAGTGTGTTTTGTGGGAGTTTGTGTCAGAAATGCCGTGAGCAGTGCAGGAGTGGAAAGGATAGCTAGTGAAAGAGGAGTGTTGACAATAGCACGGTCAACCCAACGTTGTTGTATGAGGGTATTGATTGTGTGAATGGCTTCCTTTTGAGCCGGGGACAAAAGGATTTTGTCAGCAGGATGTTTCGAGCCCGTTAATCCATGGAATAAAGGGGTCAAGGTTGAGGTTGGAATGCCCAAATAGGGGCGAACCCAGTTAAGGGTGCCCAGATATTGTTGCAACTGCACCAATGTCATAGTGGACGGAATATCGATTGTGGGAATGACTGGTGGAGAGCGGAAAGTTTTTCCAATGGCAAGGGCCATTGGTCCACCCACACAGGTTGGGAGGTGGAGAGGGTAAGTTTCATGGTTAGGGAATGTGTAGGGTGGCGTGAAGTTGAGAAAGAAGGTCACGACCCCAAAGATTAAAGGGGAGAGGCAAGATGTAGGGTTTAAGGAAAGCAGTGACAGAGGAGCAAGAAGTAGTAGCGGAAAGCCACTGGGAGCTGACCTTGGCCGCCTGGGCGCCGCCCACGCCAAGGACAGAAGGAGAATCAGTGGACTGCCAGGTTGAGGGCCATTCCGAAGCTCGGATCACTGAGGCATCGGCACCAGTGTCCACAAGGCCTGAAAAAGAAAGGCCGTTAAGAAGAACGGTAAGAGAGGGTTTGGAGGCAGTGACAGGTTGTGAGAGGGCGAAAACAGAGTCTGAGGAGGGGGTTAATAAAATGAGAGTGGCCACAATGCAGCCTTTGGAAAGGGTGAAGCAACGATCGCCAATAGCGGCGAGGGAGAGGTGGTGCAGGGATGAGGAGTCGTAGAGGAAAGGAGCGGCAACCACGCCCTCGACAGTGAGGGTGGAGTTAGGCATCAACAATACCGGGAGAGAAGGAGGGAGGGGGGAAAAAAGAGTGACGGTCAAAGGGAGCGTAAAAACAGAGCCAGGATCGTCATAAGACATGTCTTCCGACAAGGAAACAGGAAAAAGGGTGGGCGAAAGCGAAGGGGTAGAGAGGCAAAGGTCAGGCTTTGAAGCGGGGCTACCTGAAGGCCCCGAAATTAGTTTTCCGAGGAGGGATTGGAGGAAGGCGGGCTAGAGCGACATTGCGAAGCCCAGTGAAAGCCTTTGCGGCAACGTGGGCAAACGGTTTTTGGCTTGGCTTGTGGGGCGGAGCCGCGAGAAAACCCGCGGGGTTGCCCACCGCCCCCAGGTTGACGACATTGATTTTTAAAGTGGCCTGGTTTACCGCAGTTGAAGCAGTTACCAGAGGGACGGGAAGCAACAAAGAGGGAATCGTGGTTATCGGGTTGGGGGTTAGAGGGCTGGAGGTGAGAAGCAAGGGCAGCGGCAAGAGCGTTTGCCGTGTGTGTGGTAGAGCCCACAGTTTGGCAAGCACGGAGATAGTCAGCAAGAGTGGTATGCGGGACAGACTGTAAGGGACGAAGAATCGCCTTACATTCATTGTTAGCGTTAGTGACAGAGAGATTGGAAAGAAGAGCAGCCTGAGCGTCAGGATTATCGATTTGTTTGTTAATGGCTTCAGACAAACGATCAATAAAGGAAGAGTAAGGTTCAGTGGCCCCTTGAAGAATGGAGGAAAAGGCCTGAGTAGGCTTAGCGGGGTCAGAAACGCGGCGGAAAGCATTTAAGGCAGCGTTGCGCATGACGTCGTAACCACCCCCGCCCATGGTAAGTTCTTGGCGCGGGGTTTGGACAGTGCCTTCACACAAGAGATGGTCAAGAGTCACATTAGGAGGTAACCCGCGAGCAGCGGCAGCAGTAATAGACATACGGTAGTCACTCATCCAGGTGGAAAGGGGAGCAGAGGACAGAAGCATGCCGGCCATGGAACGCCATTCCGAGAAAAGAAGATTGTGTTGGGCCGAGACATTTTCCATAAGAGTGCGAACATAGGGAGAGGAAAGGCCATACTTAACAGTGGCAGATTTAAGTTCTTTTAAAATGTCCCAGTCCATGGGTTGGTAATGGGGCGTAGGGACGTTAGCGCCTTGAGGAGTGTGAAGAACCATTGGAAAACAAGAAAGGTCGTTGGCGCTAACACGGCCAGAGGCAAGAGCGTGTTGAAAGGAGTTGAGAATAGGTGGAGAATTATTCAGGGGTGCAGGAGGTGAAGGATGAGGAGCGGGGGAAATGGAAGGCGAGGGGACATAGGGCGGAGGGTTAGATTGAAGGTGAGCGTCGGAGGGTACTTGAAGAGGGGATTCAGAGGTAACGGGATATAAGGATTCATCGTTGGGAGCATCTGGAGTGTCAGACGGAGAGGCAGAAGAGGGAAAAAGAGTATTAAGAGCGGCCATGAGGGCGCGCCAGGAGGACAGAATGTGAGGAGGAGCGCGAGGGTGTTGGTAGAGATATTTACCCATGCGCTGCCAAGTGGAGAGACGAAGAGAACCTTCGAGAGGGTAAGCAGGACAGTGAAGGTTAATGTATTGAAGGAAAGTGGAAAGGTCCTTTTTAGAAATAGGATAAACGGTGGCGCCATTAACTTTTTGCAGACAATTAGCCTTCTTGACTAAGGAAAGGAGCTCGTCCCTGTGAACTGACGAGACTCGAGAGGGTGAGGGGCCCATACTTACGAAATGAGGCCTACTCCGAGGTGCATAAGATGGGAGCCAAGGCAACGTGATCCTAGACAAGATCCACGTCGTGAGGTCACCAGATGTAATTACTGGGACTGTTAGCGCTCTGCGGGACCCCAAGCAGGGGTGCACCCAGTCAGAGACTAGGTGGGCTCCGAGGAAGAAGGCAACGACACGTTATGTGGTTTACACGAGAGCGCAGGTGGTGAGAGGCTCTGCGATTCACAAGAAACCTCAGAAGGCCTCGAGCCCCACCCGACGATCTCTTTTATTAACTGCAAACAAGGAAGTAACATTCATGGTCCAATAATATGCATTGTTACCTTATATGGGCATAACTTTTGCTCTCAGTGTCACATGGCATGGCCTACATCATATGGGGGTGTGGCCTTTGCAGGGAAATAAAGCTTAAGCAACTCTTACAGTAAATGGAAAAACATGGACGCCATTAAAAACATGGACGCCATTATCGCAACACCCCACAAAGCGCCTTTCTGGGCTGGTGTGTAATCCTGCAGCACAGACAGCTGGCATTTGGGAAGCTCTGCCCCCCCCCCGCTCCTTTCATCCAGAGGTGAAAGTGAAAGAGAAGAGCTTGCAAGGGGGAAGAGGGATCAGTTGGGAGTCTTCCCCATTTTACAACCTTTCTTGACAGAGATGCTAAGATGTTGGTGGTGGTTGGTCCTCTGAAATTGTTGTTTACAAGAACAAACCACCAACACCATCTACCATCCGAGCTACAAATATTCCCCACCATTTCTAATGTTAATGGTTGTAAGTTGAGGACTTCCAGTATTTCAGACGGAGGTATGAAAGGGATCCTGACAGGTGGAGTTATTTCAAGGTGTGTTTCCGGATCTTCTCCTGCGGTCAGTCCAAAAGGACAAAGGACTGAGGCAGGGAAGGACTTCCAAGCACGACCATTTCAAGGGCTCCAGGATATTTGGGGTGCTGGTTAAAGGTGCTTTTAGGGCTAGGTTAAAGCCCTAAAATCCAGAAGGGCTTCAGCATCAACGGTGGCTGGAGAACAGTCCTCCTTCCTCAGCCCAGCTCACCTCGCTGGGTTGTTGTTGCGAGGAAAACAGGAGAAGGCAGGAGCAGTTCCCTGCCTTGAGGCGTCTCTCTAAAAGAAGGCAGGAGAACCAAACGGCCCGGCCTCAGTCTCCGTGCAAGCAAGCCGGCTTCATAGCCAGAGCCGTTCTTTCCCAAGGCAGTCCTCCTCCCCCCCCCCACCCCCCGGCCAAGTCGGCCGTGCCAGCTGAGCTTAGGCCCTCCTCGATCTGGCAAGTAGCGATTTGCTGCTAGGACCCTCAGGCTTCTCTCCGGCTGTTTTTGCTCAGGCTCCTTGGGATCCACTTTCTCACAAAGAGACCCCCCACCACCAAGAAACAGGAGGGAGACTATGGCAGCAGCTGGGGCCCTAACCCTAACCTCTAACCCTTAATGATAATCCCTACCCTAACCCTGTCCCTTAACCAAAACCCTACTTCTAACCCTTAAACCCAACTCAAACCACAGCCGAAACCCCTAACCGAAACTCTAGCCTTCACCCCTAATCCCTTTTTTTCAGCCCTTTTGCCCAAATCTCCCCACGCTACATAATTGGTTTGGAAATTTTGATTGTCACCACATAAATTGTAGCTACATTATATGTCATGTTTTCTAGGTTAATTAGCAAATTGCAGCTCATAATATTCCTTTTGATTTTTTTGCCCTTATGTGCATTTTCTCACAAAAGTAAAGTATTTATTTTAGAAGGCAGCCAAAAAGAGTGAGAGCAGGGGTTGGGGTTCAGCCATTCGGCTTCATCCAAGGACCGTCTTTTGCCTCCCATGGAATGAGAGTCTGGGGTGGGCTGCAAGGTGAGGCCTCCAAACGGCTCCAGAATCAAAGGCCTCATACACCTATAATTCTGCCCTCCTCAACTTAAAACAGAATCTATCCCTAACCTAATAATTCCCAGCAGACTCGGCAAAGCAACCCCCGTGAGAAGGGAGGGGGGAAAGAGGTGGAGGAGACCCATCGTGTCCTTGGGGAGGGCCCTTCCTGGAAGCAGCTGAACGCAGATAAGCGCCACCTTGAGTGTTCTTTGCTTGCCCATTTGCAGTCTGTTCCTGGCACAAGCACTAACTTCACACTTGCAAAACTGTGATGTGTCTCCGTTCCTCTCACGCAGTGTGAACAGTGCAGGCTGTCAAGTCGAGGGACAGATTTTCTCTGCTCACTGCTCTGTGCCACGCTTTGTGGCTTCTCCAGGACAAGAGGCTTTCCTGGCAACCAACCTGGGGAGCCCCAGAGGCCGCTGGGGACTCTCTGGTCGACAACAGCCACATTTCCACCAGCTGGGTTGCCGAGCAAATCGCTCGGCAGCAAAGTAATAAACCAGCGGGTCCAGGCAGGCATTGAGGCTGGTCAGCGCCATAGTGATGCGACGAGCCACGTAGGTGGTGCGAACGAGGGTGCAGTCACCCAGCACACCCACCCGGCCCAAGGTGTGAACCAGCTGCACAATGTGATACGGTGCAAAGCAGACCAGGAAAACCGCAAGGACCACCAGCACCGTCCGCAGGGCTTTGCGTCTCCCTGCTCGGGAGCTTGCCTGCAATCCAGGGGAAGCCAGGAGGCGCCAGGCAATCAGCGGGTAGCAGACACCGATCAAAAGAAGAGGCAGCAAGAAGCCAACCACGGCAGCAAAGATACTGATGCCCGAGATGCGCCCCTTCCAGGAACTGGAGGAGAAGTTTTCAAGGCAGGCGGTGCGGCCATCGGCAAAGGGGCTGGTCAGGGACCCACGGAGGGCCAGGAACAGGATGGCCGCGATGAGGACCAGCCACACCCCCAGAGCAGCCACTAGGCGGTAGCGCAGCTGCCGGAACTGGAGGTGCTTCAGCGGATGGACCACAGCAACGTAGCGCTCGAGGCAGATGCAGGCCAGGAAAAGGGAGCTGCCGTAGAGGTTGGCGAAGAAGAGGCAGCCGGTGATTTTGCAGAGGGCTTCGCCAAAGGTCCAGTCATTATGGCGGGCGTGGTAAGTGATGCGGAAGGGCAAGGTGAGCACAAAGAGCAAGTCAAGGGTGGCCAGGTTCACCAGGAAGACATTAGCTGGGGCAGTGGCCGACTTGGTCCGGAGGAAGTAGCCCAACACAAAGAGATTCCCCCCTAGGCCGAGGAGGAAGACCAAACTGTACACCACGGGGAACAGGATGTACTGGAAGTCTGCACTCTCAGAGCAGGGAGATGTGTTATTGGACGGCAGTCGGGAGTGGTTCCATGATGGCAGCTGGGACAGAAAGAAAAGCATGATAACATTTAGTGTACATTTAGTGTTTGCTTGCTCTGACTCAGCCCCCTTTCCCAGGCTTCTATGCCTTTATAGTAGGTTTGAAGGTCTGGCTGACCATGGAAGCCGAACCTCAAATGCTTCAAGCAACTCAGAAGCACGGAGCGATGGCTAATATTCGTTTATTTCCATATTCCCATGACCACCTGCCTTAGTCTGGGAAGCAAGCAAAGAGGTCTGTAACTGAATACGATCAGCACACCAGAAGTACTTAAACTCATGCTGAGAGATGTCACCCAGAGGTTTATACAAAATAAAAAGTTGGAAAGGACCTTGGAGGTCTAGTCCAACTCCCTGGTCAAGCAGGAGACCCTATACCACTCTGGACAAATGACCTTAGATAGATAGATAGATAGATAGATAGATTTTATTTTTCTATACCGCGTCCTCTCCCCAGGGGAACTCGGAGCGGTGCACAGGGAAAATTAAAACAACATAAAATATATACATAAATAAATACAATAAAAACAAATTAAATCAACTGTCCCTGTACTAAAATCCCCATTTTAAAATTAACATTCCCTAACCCCTGAGGTAGAGACTAACCTAGGCCGGCCAAGCAGAAAAAGTGAGTTTTTAATTTCTGACGGAAGGAGCGGAGGTCCGTAGTTGTTCTAATGTCGGGGGGAAGGTCGTTCCAGAGGGCTGGGCCCGCCACAGAGAAGGCCCTTCCCCTGGGCGTCGCCCGCTGACAAAGTCTAGTGGACGGCACCCGGAGAAGTCCCTCTCTGTGGGAGCGAATGGGCCGGGAAGATGTATGGGGCAGAATCCGATCCCGCAGATAGCTAGGTCCCGAGCCATGGAGCGCTTTAAAGATGAGAACTAACACCTTGAAGCGCACCCGAAAGACGACAGGTAGCCAGTGCAGCTCGCGCAAGAGCGGTGTTACATGGGTATACCTTGCGGTACCCATTATTGCTCGCGCGGCTGCATTCTGGACCAGCTGAAGTCTTCGGGTGCACCTCAAGGGGAGCCCCATGTAGAGAGAGTTACAATAGTCCAGTCGGGATGTCACGAGAGCATGAGTGACTGTGCGAAGGGCGTCCCGATCCAATAGGGGGCGCAACTGGCGAACCAGGCGAACCTGGTAAAACGCCCTCCTGGCCACGGCTGTCACTTGATCTTCCATGGACAGCCGGGCATCCAGGAGGACACCCAGGTTGCGCACCCCATCCACAGGGGCAAGATGTTCGCCCCCTATGGCCAGCGATGGAGTCAGCTGGTTGAATCGGGCAGCCGGAAACCACAGCCACTCGACCTTACCCTACAATCCTACCATACAGAAGCAAGATTCAATCAACAAAGAAATAACCAGATAAATATTTTTACATAATTAATATTGCTATTGATTGGGTTTACAACCAAAACAATCTATTTTGTTCTCTTCCTAGAAAGTTTAAAAAAAAAAACACCCTTGTGGCATTGTGGCCTAAATGGACAGAACAGTCGAGTACATCCCTTGTGTCCAAGGGGCATCCCGTAAGTGGCAACGGCTTGATGGAGGCTCGTAATCCAGCTTGTATCTTCTGTGTCAAGCCCCCTTTGGAGCCTGAGTTGGAGGAGGAGGAGGAGGAGATGGAGCCAGACTAGAGAGGAAGTCTAGTCTTGCTTATATATTGACATCTGTGAATCTGAACACAAGAACATTCAAGGCAGAACAGAGAGGAGGCAAAAAAGCCAGATGGGTTGTTGTGGCGAGGGGCTACAGGACCTGATTACGAAATTCCCAGGGAGGAGTGACTTAGCCCAAATGGGAAAGTTCAGTTCTTGCTGGACAACTAGCTCAGCCAAGATGACCAGGTCTCCCTTGGTGGTCCTGCGATCGGTTTCACTCTCCAGAAGGCTGAGGAAGGAATAAGGGTGTAGACTGGAACTCCTAGCTCTGATCCTGCTGCCTAGAGTGGGAAAAGCAGAGGGAAGCCTGAAGAAAGGGACCAAGAAAGAGACATTGAAGCGCAGGTGCGCACTGGGCTTCGGGGCAGCCGATTTCAGTAAGCTTATAGAAGTCCTGGATAAGACCCCGTGGGCAAACAATCAGGAGAGATGGCAATTTCTCAAGCATAAGGAAATAAAAGTGCAATCAACCCAACGTCTTTCCAGTGAGGACAAAGACGGGACTCAGGCTAGAGACATGTTCTGGATGCATAATTAAGTTACGAGCCAAGAGGAAGTTACAAGTTGCTTAAATGTTCAAAGAAAAGATTAATAGGAAGTGGCGGATGGGTGCAATTTCCAAGAAGTCATGTCACCAAACAGTCCCTAATATCTGCAGAGTTAGCAAAATAAAAGATTGCAAGGAAAGCAAGAAGTAACTTTTACCTCCACTTCCTGTGGCAAAAGAAAATCAAAGATAGAGTTTAGGATCTAGACAGTTTACAACACAACGCAAAATAGAAATATAGAAACAACTATCAATTAAGGTTATAAAAGATTAAATGCAGAGTAAAAGACGAGTTTAGGGTGGAGCAGGGGAAATGCCTTCTCTATCACTGACCAACCACCTCCAGCCTACGGCTTCTCTATCAGGGCCCCAGGTGGGGCAAGAGGTTCCAAAAAATGGGGGTAGAGTCAGGGGTGGGGCAGAAACGGTTCTTCTCCTAGACCAGAGGTCACCAACCTGTGGTCTGTGAGAAAATTTTGGTGGTCCACAGTGCACTCGGGTGGAGGAGATGCTCCGTGATGGCCAATGGGACAGTCTGGGACTAGAGCTCTGAAATATGGGACCAGCCAGGCGGCTTGTGTTGGGCCCGGAAATCTCAGCCATAGAGGGAGGTATGTGAAACTTGCAACTTTGCAGGAGGTGCAATGTGCAAGGAGTAGCGTAGCCCTCGCTGGTCGGAATGAGGTAATGGTGCTGTTGTGGCAAGGGGGTGGGGGTGTTACAGCGCAGGTGGGCCGAAGCAACAGGTGTCGGCAACCCCACGGCTCTTTTGTCCCCCTGCTATGGCTTTCTGAACACACCACTGGCTGGCCCTTGTCCTCCCCTCCCACTCACTTCTTGCCTGGCCTGAGAAGGGACGGGTGAGGGAAGGAGATTCATGGCCTGTTCCAGAGTGGGAGTGAAGCTTCATCTCTCACAGGCATTTCCTCCAGCCCTTGTTGGTGCTGTGTGCCTTGGAGAAGCACGACTTCCTTGCCGCCCCAAGACAATGGCTGGCCCGTGAGAAGAGAGAGAGGGGGAGATGAGAGAGAGAGAGAGGTGAGAAAGAGAGATGAGAAATAAAAGAGAGAGCGAGAGAGATGAGAGATCCTATTATTTTATTTTCTGTGGGAAATGGGTCCAAATGGCTCTTTGAATGTTTAAGGTTGCAGAAACAGGGGGCCAGGCTAAGTGCCTGAAGGACCCCATTCCGTCGCTGGGAGTCCAGGCGCTCCGGTGAGTGGCACACGGGGTTCATATTAGTCGGCTCAGGGTTTTAAAATTATGAATGTTGTGGTTCCTGAGGTCCGAAAGGTTGGTGACCCATGTCCTAGACCCATGATGGTGAGCCTATGGCACGGGTGCCACAGGTGGCAGGCGAAGCCATTTCTGAGGGCAGGCGAGGCATTGCCCTGCCAGCTTAGCGCACATGAGCATGCTGGCCAGCTGATTTTCGGCCTTGATTTTTGGCCATGTTTTGCCCTCCTGAAGCCTCCAGAGGGAGACTTTGTGTGTTGGGCCTTTATTCGCCCTCCCCAGGTTCCTAGAAAGCCTCTGGAGCCTTGGGAGGGCAAAAAATGGACCTACCGAAAGTCAGAAAACGGGGCCGTTTTTGGCCTCCATGGGTGTGGGGGAGGCCATTTTTGTCCTCCCCGGGCTCCAAAAAAGCCATGCGTACATGCGTTCATGCCATGCGTACATGCGCAGGGCAGCAGGGGGTGTCAAGTGTGCATACTCAGGGGGCATGGCATGGGAGGCATTAAATTATAGGCACATGAGCGTGCACAACATCGCGAGTGTGTGTGCTTTAGGCACCCGAGGCAAAAAAGGTTCGCCATCACTGTCCTAGACCCTGCCAGCTTAAAGTCCTTGGCTGTTGGGGTTTGCAATTGGTCCTGCTCAGGTTGCTGCATTCTGGGCCAATAATAGCTGCTTGAATACTCTTCAAGGGTTGCACATGTAGTACGTGTTGCAATCATCCAAACACGGGATGATCAGGGCATTATTTATTTATCCAAAAGAGGGGACAATTGGTGCAACACAGAAAGTTGCACAAACGGTTCCCTAGCCATGAAAGCCACCTATTCCTTGAGCAGGAGACCTAGGAGTCCAGGAGAAACCCCACATTAGAATATAGAATAAGGTTCTAGAAGGCCATGTATTCACAGCCGTTCCCCCAGGGTTCAGCCAAAGCCCGCTGTCCCACATCTAGACCCCCACAGCCTCCAGGCTGAAGGGTAGCTACAGCATCACAGCGTCATCAGGCGTAGAGACACAGCACTGAGCAATAGCAGCCTATTGGTAACATCGCACCCCCTGGTGTCGCGTGATCTCAACCAGGGGTTTCGTGACCAAAAGCCACAGAGCGCCTCCGGGTGCCCCACAGAGCAGCGGCTTTGGGCAAGACCTCATGCCCACTATCAACACAAACTGGAACTAGCCACCAAGAAAGGAATTGAAACTGTGCAACACTAATAATAATAATAATAATAATAATAGTTGAATTTATTGACCGCTCCCTCTCCCCACAGGGACTCGGGGCGGTGCACAGGGAGAATTAAAACAATAAATATACAAAATACATACCAATTTAAAACAGATTAAACTAATTCCTGTGCTAAAATCCCTTAACTAAAAATCCCCACTAAATATAAATATACATTTAAAAACCCATAGAGAGAGAGAGAGACTATCCTAGGCCGGCCAGGCGGAAAAAATGAGTCTTCAATTTCAGGCGGAAGGAGCGGAGGTCCGTGGTTGTTCTAATATCGGGGGGGAGGTCGTTCCAGAGGGCCGGGCCCGCCACAGAGAGAGCCCTTCCCCTGGGCGTCGCCCGCTGACAAAGTCTAGTGGACGGCACCCGGAGAAGTCCCTCTCTGTGGGAGCGAATCGTCCGTGAGGATGTGTGAGGCAGGATCCGATCCCGCAGGTAGCTAGGTCCCGAGCCATGGAGCGCTGCACTGCCCAGTACCTGCAGCCAGCCCAAAATGTTCGAGGGTATCAAAAGCCACTGAGAGGTCAAGGAAAGCGACGACGGATACGTTCCCCCATCCTACTCTCACCAGAAAGGATCAAGTGTGACCAAGGCCACTTCTGTCCATCACCAGGCCTGCAGCCTCCCTGGAAGATGTCCAGGTAGTCTGTTTCATCCAGAACCTTCTGGAGCTGTCTGTTGTAGGTCAGAACACTGTCATGCAACCACTCTTTGGACAAAACTGGGCAAAAGCTGTCCTGCAGAGTGTGGGTTTAATGATGGCTTCCACCACCAACTCCTTCTGATGTGTTGCATTAATCACATTGCTACGTTAATGACTGCCTGCACCCATCCAGAGGTTACCATCCTGGAAGTAGATAACTGAAAGCATCTGTTGCGTTCAAAGCATAGAAGAGTTTATTACTGCTACCTATACAAAAGAATCTAGTCAACTAATGGACAAAGCTAAATTGGCACAAGATACGGACAACGGAATTTCAGGGGAGGGGCTGGACCTGGGTCTCTTGTGGCCAAACAATGACTCCAAACTGACTACACATTTAATTCCGCCTACCAGCTCAGCTGCTTCCCTCCTGCAAGCTTCCACTAATCAGGAGAGACAGGAGTCTAACAATCAAGAAAGCTGCTCTGACACTTCCTCAAGTCCAATGTTGCTCCCAGATAAAAGCTCTGTTCCCTGGGCATCTCTAATGGTTCGATTCAATGCTTGGCTTCTAACCAAGAGTGAATCTGAGCACTTTTCTCAGGTGTCGCACAAATTCCTCCAAGGAGCACATAGCTCCCATAAGTGAGTTTCAGCCTCAGGAGCGAGTCAATAATCTTGAAGGACCTCTGCTCCAATTCCCAGGAGCCTCTGTGGTTCCTTTTCTCCTTGCAGTGTCAGCCATCGCTTTCCTGTTCGCTCCGGCTGTCATATGAAACGGGGGGGGGGGGGGCTTGGCATTTGGGTTTGGGACTGTATGGTGCAGGAGGGTGAGTTGCAGAAGGAAATACTCTGGTGCCATCTACTGTTACCATCTATTGCGCGTACCAGTGTTTGGGTCATCTTATGGTCAAGGTCAACAGTCTTACATACCAACCTGATGATGCTTTTGAAGATAAAGCCACGTGACACCTAGCGGCTTTACACATTGGACCATGGAAGGGGGTTATTCGGGGGAAGGGGGTTGGACATATATTGATATGTATGCTTTCGCGTCTAAATGCTCAGACCTTGCTTAGCATCTATGCTATTCATTCCTTAACCAGTAAAAGTACTTTTAATTCCACTAATAATGGAGTCGAGAGGTTTCTTTCTTGGTTATCGGTGAAGCAGACCAGACATGCAGTCTTTCTGATCCGGACCGGCTCAGGGCCATTTGTCCACACACAGATCTCTCAACTATTTGCGATAGGAATCGGCCCTCCTCCTCCTCCTCCTATCCTTGCCCATCTGTGCTCTCATCTATTGTGGCATGTTTTAAAGTAACTGAGGAATTATTGCCATTATTATCGCTCTGATCAATGCCTCACTTCGTTTTACTCAGGCTATAAGGAAGATGCTTGAAAAAGGTAGGTCTCAACTGGCTCAGATCCAACTACGGTAATTGAAAGGAATTGAAAGGTCCCTACCCTGCCAGCTGCCACGCTGCCTCCTATCCGAGTTACACTGTGTGCCTACGCAGCCTTGGGAAAAGAAATTCCGGATAAAGGAAATTTTAAAAAGCGTCCTTCTCCCTCCATTACCACAAAATGCAGTTGTTTGGCAACACACAGGCTTTGTAATCAGCAGCCTGGGTGAATCGGAGCAGGAAGGAGGTGATGGACAGCCTCTGAACTCAGGGTGCGTCTTCATAAGGAAGGCACAAGATTGTCCTTCTGCAAATATGACACTGTTGTGCAGCATGGGAATTAAATCAGTGGACTTAGCAACGGTGCCAAGAATTTGCAAGGCTTTGATGAAGGAAAATGGAGGAAAAACACGAATGCTTTGGGCTTCACCTGACCAAAGGGCCAGCTGCCACCAGGAAAATGATAAGAAATATTCAATTTTTTATTTATTTTATTTATTTGTTAGATTTATAGACCTCTCCCTTTCCCCGAAGGGACTCGGGGCGGTGCAAAGGAAATTAAAAACATATAAGCATAACAATTTATAAATATTTAAAGCCAAATTAAATAGTTATCCCCTGTGCTAAAATTTATAAAATTCATTAAAACTATATCCCCTTAAAACCAATTTAAAACAATTTAAGTTCAGACTATAGGCTAGGTGAGGTAAATTAGGCAAGGCCTGTTGGAAAAAGTAAGTCTTTAGTTTCTGGCGGAAGGAGCGGAGGTCCTTGGTCGTTCTTAGTTCGGGGGGTAGGTCGTTCCAGAGGGTTGGGCCCACTACAGAGAAGGCCCTTCCCCTGGGTGTCACCCGCTGGCATTGCCTAGTGGACGGCACCCGGAGAAGTCCCTCTCTGTGGGAGCGAATCGGCCGAAGGGATGTATGGGGCAGGATGCGATCCCGTAGATAACTAGGTCCCATGCCATGGAGCGCTTTAAAGATGATAATCAACACCTTGAAGCGCACCTGAAAGGCCACAGCCAGCCAGTGCAGCTCGCGCAGGAGCCGTGTTACATGGGAGCACTTAGGAGCTCCCATAATTGCCCGTGCGGCCGCATTCTGGACTAGCTGTAGTCTTCGGGTGCACCTCAAGGGGAGCCCCATGTAGAGAGCGTTACAGTAGTCTAGACGGGATGTCACGAGCGCATGTGTGACTGTGCGAAGGGCGTCCCGGTCCAATAGGGGACGCAACTGACGAACCAGGCGAACCTGGTTTGAAGCTTCTCCTAAACATGCGACCTCCCCGAGGAAACCATGGCTGCTGAGGGTTCCACACACACACACACACCCTCCCCAGTACAGAAAAGCAGGAATCCTTAAGCTTGTCTAGCAGCTGCAACATGGCAACAGCCATGAACCTTTCAAATGAAGTCCCAGAGCCCAGTGAACAGAAAAGGGTCAGGATCGGGGCTGGATCAGAAGCAGCTCTTACAGAGAGCGGGGAGGGGGGGGAGGCTAAGCTAAGCTAAGGCTAAGACACAGGATGCGGGCGGGGGGGGGGGAGCTTTTGCTATAGAGCTTGACAGCAGCACAAGAGTGGGGGGGGGGCGGTTGGTCTTCCTTTTTCTCCAAGAGGACAAAGTGGGAGGTGAGGCAGCCGCTTCTCTTCCCAGCTGTCCAGAGTGCTGAGAACTTTCCCGTCCAAAGAACAGAGGGGGGGAGGCGGTTTGGCATCAAAGGTGGTTGGCAGACCCACAGCCTGGCCAGAACCCTCCCCCATTCCACCCTCTCTTCTTTTCCAAAAAGTGTGGGGTCCTGGCAGGTGACCCCCATTGTTGCCACCCTCCTTCCCACTTGGCCATACCTCTGTGTGGTCCATGGAGGCGATTGCTCCTGTTGCGGGTGGCAGTGCCAGGACGGTCAACTGCCTGCTGTAACCTCCCCCCTGCTCCCCCCCCTGCACATTCCAGGAAGACTCGTTTGGGACCTGCCCCTTTGCAGCTCCGGCAGGGGGAAAGCCCAAAGAGCTCCCCGGCCAGTCCCTTCCCTGTTCCTTATCTGGCTGCTGTCAGGGGGAGGGCAAAAGGTGAGCTTGGTTGCCGGACCCTTCAGATTTTCTCACCCAAAGGCCCCTGCCTGGTAGGGGGAGAGAGACCAACTCAGCAGCAGCTCCCCTCTCTCATTTGCTCTCCCCAGACATCCCCACCCTGCTCTCTTTGGCAAGCCAGAAATGCCCAGAATTGTGCAAGAGGTCCGTGTGTATTCACAAGTTTTCTTTTTGGGCTAAAAGAGGGAAGTCCAGAACCAGCAGCAGGGAGGAAAGAAGGAAGGAAGACACATCAGCAATATCAGCACCCCCATCCTCTCTCCTCCCCACCTACCCCCACCCCACCCTCACTCCTTTGTGTTCCTTTGCCTCCCCTTCTCCTGCATACAATTTCCTGATTTTTTTTAAAAATAAAACTGGGTAGAAAATTGTCACTCTCAAACTATGGATTTTAGGAAGGCAAATTTTAATAAACCAAGATAAAGTGCAAACAAGGTATTCTGGGAAGAAAACTTAAGAGCAAAGCTTTTGCAGGCAGTTGTGATTTTTTGAAAAGGGAATTAAGGATGGTATCACATCAGCAAAGAATAACATTGTCAAAAGAAGCTGATGTGGTTGGACAAGCGGCTCATAAGAAGGAAACCGAAACTGAGAAAAGATGCTTATGGACAATGGGAGAGGGCCCCATGAACAGAGACCTCTGCAAAGCCTCTGTCCAGAAAAGTCTGGATGAGGCCAGGAAGGCAAAGGCAGAAGACGAGGAAAGGTTGGCAAGAGAGGCAAAATTTGGAAGACAAATTCCTTCAAATATGTCAATAGCAAGAAAATGTCAATGGAGGCAATAGGCCAATTGCTGATGTAAGGTTTGAGAATACATTGAGACCCATAGAAACTGTAGAGTTATGGTAATAATGATACAAACCTGTTGATTAATAGAAACATTTACTTTCTGTAACACACATTTATTATGCCTTGTATTTGTAATGTATATGCTTGCATGCTGTGGATTCCTTTGTGCCCTGGGGCTAATTTCCTGGGGCCCTGTTATTGGGGTCTGTAAGATATCTGGCAAATGTCAAATCCTGTCATAAGATCTAAAATCTTCCTATGCCACCTCTGCTTCCTTCAGGAAAAGAGAACGATGCTCTCCTCAAATTCCAGAGCAATTTTCACACCTTTTGTGCTGCTAAATGGGCAATTAATTTATTAATTTATTAATTTATTTATTTTTATTTTAATCACATTTATATCCCGCCCTTCTCCACAAGGACCCAGGGCGGCGCACAGGAATTTAAAAACATACAAAACAATAAATACAAAATTTAAAAACATATTAAATTATAATCCTATGCTAAAACCAATTTTAAAATCCTAAAAAAATCTAAAAATAGTCCCCACGGGAGGTTAGGCTAGGCCAGCTTGCTGAAAAAGATGTGTCTTTAGACACTGGCGGAAGAGACGGAGGTCAGTGATGGTACGCAATTCAGGGGGTAGGTCGTTCCAAAGGGCGGGGCCCGCCACAGAGAAGGCTCTTCCCCTGGGTGTCGCCAGGCGGCATTGCCCGGCCGACGGCACCCTGAGAAGGCCCTCTCTGTGGGAGCGGATCGGCCGAAGGGATGTATGGGGCAGGAGGCAGGCTCGCATATAACTAGGCCCCGAGCCATGGAGCGCTTTAAAGATGGTCGTCAGAACCTTGAAGCGCGCCCGAAAGGCCACAGGAAGCCAGTGCAGCTCGCACAGGATCGGTGTTATGTGGGAGCATCTAGCGGCTCCCGTAATCACTCGTGCGGCTGCATTCTGGACTAACTGTAGCTTTCGAGTGCACCTCAAGGGAAGCCCCATGTAGAGAGCATTACAGTAGTCGAGTCGGGATGTCACGAGAGCTTGAGTGACTGTGCGAAGGGCAGCCCGGTCCAGTAAGGGGCGCAATTGGCACATCAGGCGTACCTGATGAAATGCCCCCCTGGCCACGGCCGCCAGATGGTCCTCCATGGACAGCCGGGAATCCACGAGGACACCCAAATTGCATGCCCTCTCCACAGGGGCCAGTGTTTCACCCCCAATGGCCAGAATTGGAGTAATCTGGCTGAACCGGGGTGCCGGAAACCACAGCCACTCAGTCTTGGACAGGTTGAGCTTGAGTTTGTTACTACCCATCCAGATCCGTACGGCCTCCAAACACCGGGACAGCACCTCGGCAGCATCGTTGGAGTGGTCTGGGGTGGATATGTACAACTGGGTGTCATCAGCGTACAGATGGTATTCCACCCCAAAACCACGGATGATCTCGCCCAGAGGCTTCATATATGTGTTAAACAGGAGGGGCGAGAGGACCGACCCCTGAGGAACCCCGCATAAGAGGTGTCTCGAGGTCGACCTCTGCCCTCCTATCAACACATATTGTGACCGACCAGAAGGTAGGACGAGAACCACCTTAAAACGGTGCCTCCCAGCCCCAACCCCCCCAGTCGGTGCAATAGGATACCATGGTCGATGGTATCAAAAGCCGCTGAGAGGTCTAACAGGACTAGGATAGAGGAACAGCCTCTATCCCGCGCCCACCAGAGATCATCGACCAACGCGACCAATGCCGTCTCGGTGCTGTGACCGGGTCGGAAGCCAGACTGGTGCGGGTCTAGATAATCAACTTCCTCCAGGTGTCGCGGAAACTTCACTAAAAAGTGAAGGTTGGAGACCGGACGATAGTTCTCCAATAATGCTGGGTCCAGGGAAGGCTTCTTGAGGAGGGACCTCACCATGGCCTCTTTAAGGGAGGCAGGCAAGAAACCCTCACTCAAAGATGCGTTGACAATGCCCTGGAGCCAGCCTCGTGTCGTCTCCCAGGATGCCAGTACAAGCCAGGAGGGACACGGGTCCAATAAACATGTGGTAGCCTTAAGTCTCTTTGACAACCTGTCCATATCCTCGGTGGTAACAAAGTCAAACTCCTCCCAGAATGGTACCTCAAGACCAGCCTCGGACAATCCCACTGGACCACTGTCGATGGAGGGCAGCTCATTCCGAATCCGAGTGATTTTATCCTGCAGATAAATCCCAAATTCCTCTGCACGTCCTTGCAGAGGGGCTTCCCGCGGCCTCTGGTGAAGGAGGGAGCGGGTCACCCCAAACAGGGGGGCGGTTATCTGCGGATGCAATAAGGGTGGCGCAATACTCACGTTTGGCCACCCTTATCGCCACTAAGTAAGCCCTAATATGGGTTCTCACTAGTGTTTGGTCGCCTTCGGAGCGAGAGGATCTCCATCTGCTCTCTAGGCGTCTCTTGTGGCGCTTCATCTCCCGCAGCTCCTCAGTAAACCAAAGAGCCTGGGTGATTCGTCACCGCAAGAGAGGCCGCAAGGGCGCGACTCGGTCCAAGGCCCCCGTGGCCGCACTTAACCATGCGGCCACTAGGTCCTCAGTCGAGTCGCGGGGCAGGGTCACAGGAATTGGCCCAAGCTCCCTCTGGAACCTTTCCGGGTCCATTAGGAGCCTGGGGCGGAACCATCTAGGAGTATCCGGTTCCGCCTCCCTGCGGTGAGGTGAGGCGATGGGAAAGTCCAGCCGGAGGAGAGCGTGATCTGTCCATGACAAGGGAGTGATGACTAAATCCCCTATTCCCAGATCACTACTCCACCGTCCCGAGACGAAGATTAGATCCAAGGTGTGTCCTCTCTCGTGAGTAGGGCCTGAAACTACCTGGGTCAGGTCCATGGCCGTCATGGAGGCCATGAATTCCCGAGCTGCTCCAGAGGCCTCGCCTACTGACGGCAAGTTAAAGTCCCCCATGACTACTAGTCTGGGGGTCTCAACTGCCGCCTCGGCTATCACCTCTAGGAGCTCGGGCAGGGCTGTTGTTGCATAGCGAGGAGCCAGGTACACAACTAACACGCCCAACTGCCTCCCTAGGCCCCATCTCACGCAGAGAGACTCACACCCGGTTGTCTGAGGGATCGTGGTCTCCTTCGGCTCAAGACCTTCCTTAACCATAATCGCCACCCCCCCACCCCTCCCTAGGGCCCTAGGCTGATGAAAGGCCCGGTAACCTGGTGGGCACATTTCCACGAGGGGCAAACCCCCCTCATGGCCCAACCAGGTTTCCGTTATATCCACCAGGTCCAGGTCCCCCTCTGACACAAGGTCATGGATGAGGGGGGCTTTCTGTACCATGGACCTGGCGTTGCATAACATCAACCTAGGGCCCCGGGTCTGTGATTCCTGCCCTCCTAGTCTGCGATGGGAGCGCGTGTATCCAGCGGCCATGGTCTTCCAACCGATGATGCCCATGCCGCCTCCCACCACCCCTGCCCCTCCCTTGTTAGACAAGGGGGCGAGACCTGCGAAAGGGGAGACTCTCGCAGGCAAAGGAGATCACGCCTAGAGTACATATCTAGAAACCCAGAGGACGTCCAAACCCAGGAGACATAAAACAATTAAGCAAACAAAGAAGGGAAAAGATAACAAAACAGATTTGCCAGGAAAGATGTATATCTGAAGTTAGGATATATGACTTGGAAGTTTACAATGTTGCTAGATATATGGCTAGAGAGTAATTAGAATATGAAGAACAAAGACCTTCTTGAAGATCAAAGATCTTTTTGTGTATAAGAAAGGACACTGCACCCTTGAGTTTTGTAGAACTTTCCTACCATGTCCCTTGCACATGTATATGGAGATTCTCACCCAGAACTTTAACTTTAATCAAAGAATAAAGTCTGTTTCCCTGTTATTCAAGCCTCCGTTTAAGTCTTTTGTTTGGCTCATTGTTTTCTATGGGTCACAATGTATTTTCAAACCAAACAAGAGACTTAAATTCTCCCAATCTTTCTCTACGGCTGGATCAGTCAATTGTTGTTTCCCGCAAAAATTCCCCTCCTGTCGCCCCACCTATAAGCTCTCCAGGAGGGGCCAATCAGTAGCCACCTGTTCCTATTTCCTTCTGTGACCCTTTTTCCCAAGCTACTTCCTCCTCCTCACAGCCCTACTCATAAGTACGTCAGGGACAGCCTCCCTCTGTTCTTCCTGACTGCTCCCTGACTCAGACGCCACCTGGTGGCCAACAGGCCTCTGTAGTCTGACTCCGAACACCCCCCAGTCTTCTATGAGTGTGTCAAAGAAGAGATAAAGTCATACGAATTGGCATATCAAGGTGATTTAGAGTCACCACTAGAAGCTCTGTGGGTAAGACTATCAGGCCAAAAGAATGGTCTAACAGTAGGCATATGTTATCGGCCTCCGACCCAAGCCCCCGAGAGAGACTGGCAGTTGGAGAATGTTGTAAAGGAGGCATCAAAAAAGGGAAGCCTGGTTATAATGGGGGATTTCAATTACCCTCGCATAGACTGGGCGAACTGTTGTTCAGCACATGACAAAGAGATAAAGTTCCTAGATATGCTAAATGATTGTTCCCTGGAACAGATGGTTGAAGACCCAACTAGAGGTACAAGAATCCTTGACTTGGTTCTGAGCAATATACAGGATCTGGTGCAAAATGTTAATGTGACTGATCCAATAGGGAACAGTGACCACAACACAATTATTTTTAACTTAATCATAGACTGCAAATCACCGATAAAATCTAATACAGAGTCCTTAAATTTTCATAAAGGAAATTTCCTGAAGATGAGGAAACTAGTAAAAAAGAAGCTGAAAGGGAGAATTGAGAAAGTCCAAACACTCCATGAGGGATGGAGGCTACTCACAAAAACAATAACAGAGGCCCAATTGGAATGTATACCTAAAAGGAAAAAGGGCACCGGCAGGTTCAAGAGGACTCCGATGTGGCTTACAGGAGCTGTTCGGGAAGTGATCAAAAGCAAGAAAAGCTCGTTTAAAAGATGGAAGGCTTCTCCAAATGAGGACAACAGGCAGAAACATAAATTCTAGCAGAACAAATGCAAGGCAACAATCAGGAAAGCAAAGCAAGACTTTGAGGAACGTTTAGCTAAAAACACTCAAAGAAATAACAAGGACTTATTTAAGTACATTAGAAGTAAGAATCCAACTGGGAAGGGCATTGGACCATTAGATGACAATGGAAGGCAAGGGATTATTAAGGAGGAAACAGAGATTGCAGAGAGACTTTATAAATTCTTTGCTTCAGTATTCACTGAAGAAGACAGAGATCACATGCCTAAAACAGAGCCTATCTTTGTAGGGAGGGAAACTGAGGAATTAACCCAGATAGAAATAACCAGGGAGGATGTCCTTGCATGTCTTGTTAAACTAAACACTAACAAATCACCAGGACCAGATGGCATCCATCCACGAGTTCTCAAGGAACTTAAAGATTAAATTGCTGACATCCTTGCCAAAATATATAATCTTTCCCTCAAATCAGGCCTTGTGCCGGATGACTGGAAGGTAGCGAATATAACACCTATCTTCAAAAAAGGATCCAGAGGTGATCCAGGAAATTACCGACCAGTCAACTTGACAAGTGTCCCAGGTAAAGTGATGGAAACCATCTTAAAAGATAAAATTAATAGGCACGTAGAAGAGAAGGCACTGCTGAAGGAGAGCCAACATGGCTTTTGCAAGGGCAAATCATGCCTCACTAATCTGCTGGAATTTTTTGAGAGTGTCAACAAGCACGTGGACAAGGGAGATCCAGTTGACATTGTTTATCTGGACTTTCAGAAGGCCTTTGACAAGGTCCCGCACCAAAGGCTCTTAAATAAACTTGCCAGTCATGGAATAAAGGAACAGGCCTTGTCCTGGATTAGCAACTGGCTAAGGGACAGTAACATTAAATGGACACTTCTCCAGGTGGAGGGAGGTAAAGAGTGGGGTCCCCCAAGGTTCAGTACTGGGACCCCTGCTTTTCAACCTTTTCATAAATGATCTAGAAGTAGGAGTAAACAGCAAGGTAGCCAAATTCGCCGACGACACTAAATTATACAAGGTAGTAAAAACTGAGAGAGAGTGTGAGGAGCTCCAGAGGGATCTCTTGACACTGGGGGAGTGGGCAAACCAGTGGCAAATGAGCTTCAACATTAGTAAGTGCAGAGTGATGCATGTTGGGGCAAAAAACCCCAACTATATCTATAAACTGATGGGGTCTGAACTCCTTGCAACTAACCAGGAAAGGGACCTTGGTGTCCTGGTGGACAGCTCAATGAAGGTGTCAACGCAGTGTGCCTCAGCAGTGAAAAAAGCAAACTCATTGCTAGGGATCATTAGGAAGGGTATAGAAAATAAGTCAGCAAGTGTCATTCTGCCTCTTTATATATATATGGTGAGGCCCCATCTGGAGTGTTGTGTACAGTTCTGGTCACCATACCTTCAGAAGGATATTATGGAAATGAAAAAGGTGCAGAGGAGGGCAACCAGAATGATTAGGGGGCTGGAACACCTTCCTTACCATCTGAGCTGCAATGGCTGGGCCTCTTCACTCTTGAACGACGGCACCTGAGAGGTGACCTGATTGAAGTCTATAAAATCATGCACGGTGTGGACAAAGTAGAAAAGGAAAAACGGTTTTCCCTATCGCACAACACTAGAACTAGGGGGCCCTCCATGAAACTTTTGGAAGCTAGACCTCAAACAAATAAGAGGAAGGACTTTTTCACCCAGAGGATCCCTGGTCTATGGAACTCCCTGCCAGAAGAAGTGGTGACAGCTGTCAGCCTCAACACCTTTAAGAAAGGATTAGACGGGTTCATGGAGAACAAGGGTATCCATGGCTATCATTATGGATGCCTAAGGACACCCTCCGGGTTGGAGAGATAGGCAGGATATCTCTCAGGGAATCAGGGAATTATAAGCAGGTGAAGACATCTGCTTGGGAATACCCTGAAGCAAATGGTGAGCCACTGTGTGAGACAGAATGCTGGACCAGATGGGCTGTGGCCTGTTCCAGCAAGGCTATTCTTATGTTCTTATGTTCCTCAGCCTCCAGGGCAGTCCCATAGTGTTCATTGCTGTCAGATTCCGCCAACAGCTCAGCTGTTGGGCCATAACAGGAGGGGACCTTGGAGGTCTTCTAGTCCAATCCCTTGCTCAGGCAGGAGACCTTATACTACGTTGATCAAATGGTTCTCTTCTTCAAAACCTCCAATGATGTGGCGCCCACAATATCTGGAGGCAAGCCATTCTGACTCCTTGTAGGTTGGACCTTTCTTTCATGATCTTCTAGCTATCACTTCTTGTCCTGCCTTCAGGTGCTTAGGAGAATAGGTTGATTCCTCCCTCCTCTCTGTGACAGCCCCTCAAGTAGGACCTTTTCCTATCGCCGGAATCATCAACCCGCTGACAGTTGAGTTGCTGCTGCCAAAAACCCTCAGGCAGGTAAACCTCGTATTTCATTGCAGTCTATGGAAACCCAAAATTACTTCCTCACTCAGGCCAATAGACATCCCACCACCACCTATCATGATTGAAGGTGAACAACACTTTGAAATTCAGGAAATCCTGGACTCACGCACACACCATGCAATACCTGGTTGCTTGGAAACACTTTCCCCCTCTCAGAATGAGTGGGTGGCTAAGAAGCAGTTTGAGAGCCCCCAACTTACTGAAGATTCCATGCACAATACCCTGATAAACCCAAACAACTCATTGCTCTGTTTTGTACTATGGCGACAAATTGGTTGCGGAATTCCAGGTGTGGTCTTACTAGGGTTTTGTAAAGTGGCACTAATACTTCAGGTGATCTTGATTCTATGCCTGTTTATACAACCCAGAATTGTATTATCTTTTTTAGCTGCCACCACACACTG
Source organism: Rhabdophis nuchalis (assembly GCA_039707465.1). Lineage (NCBI taxonomy): Eukaryota > Metazoa > Chordata > Lepidosauria > Squamata > Natricidae > Rhabdophis > Rhabdophis nuchalis. The sequence continues at coordinate 53,518 of CM077644.1, forward strand.
CTGGCTCGTATTCGAGTGATCATCCGCTAGGACTCCTAGGTCCCTCTCACAGTTACCGTTTTTGAGCCAGGTCCCACCCAATCTGTACTTATACTTTCGGTTTTTCATGCCTAAATGTAAAATTTTGCTTTTCTCCACATTAAAATTCATTTTGCTGGATAGGGCCCATTGTTCAGGTTTGTCAAGATCTTTTGGGATCCTTCAGGGATGTTGGCTATTCCTGCCAATTTAGTATCATCAGCTAATCACTAATCAGCATACATTAAAATGAAATGTTGTTGCATACAGCTCTCAAAGGGTCACCACCTCCAATATATAGGATATGAACGTGACTAAATAAATAAATAAGTATAACACAACAACAGTCTTGTTTGGGTGCATCCATGTACATGGCGAGAAAAACAAATCTTTCTGGAGTGTCAGCCCTGGAGCCATCTCTGACTTGGAATCTTTCAGGGCTGCCACAGCAGTGGACGGGCAAGCGGGGTGAACGGGAGGGAGTGGGGGGTAGAGGCTATGTGGGACATGTAGCCATAACATTTGTCCCTTGGGAGTCAAGGATGTTCAGCCTGCACCTGGGGAGGTGTGACTGAGAGTCAACTACAGTTGGGACAGAGACCTGATTGGACCACGTGACACCCATAAGGATGCAGGAGAAGGAACTTTGAGTTTACTTTGGGTGGGGAAAACCTGGGGCTTCAGATTTGGGTTTTCCCAGATGTGCCAATGTGACATCTCTAATAAATTCAAGCTTTGAGGAAAATGCCTGCCTTGGAGTTTTGTTTCGTGGGGTGGGTGGGGGTGGGGGTGTTACTTGGAACCCTGACAGCGAGTTTATCAGAGGGATTGATACGTTGTTCGGCAGACTATTAGCACGTAACATCGCCTCCCCCCACAAAGCTATTAGTAAACCTGCATCGGCTAACATGGTTCTAACCATAGCTTGCAGAGTTTGACCCCTTCTTTCAACATATGCATTGTGCTGTGGCCTGTATGGAGCAGAACACTTGTGTTTGATACCCATTGTTTCTAACATGGTTCTAAACTTGGTGTTAACAAACTCTGTACCATTATCGGTAATTATGGTTACTATTTTGCCTTTTGTTTTTCTTTCTGCAAACCTAATCCAGTTTCTGAATTGCTGAAATGTTTCAGCCTTGTTTTTAAGCAGATAGCAAAACCCGTACCTGGAGTAATGATCGACTATACTGAATACATAGCAAGCTCCCCCTAAACTAGCCTTCACTGGGCCTATTAGATCGGCAAACATCACTTCCAGTGGCTTCTTTCTTTTGAACCCATTTAACCTGGTCGCAGGGGTTTGTTTGCTCTTCCCCTTATTGCAGACAATACAATTGAAATGCTGGTTACATGGTTTTAGTCTCAACCCATTAACTAATTTTACAGTCTGTTGCAACATTTTAAAACTAATATGCCCCATGCATCGGTGCAGCAGATGAACACACTCATCGTGTGGTCTCACATTTGAATTTTTTGAATTTGAATTTATTTATATTTATTTATTTATTTATTTATTTATTTATTTATAAAATTTATATAACCGCACCCTCTCCCCGAAGGGACCCGGGACGGTGCACAGGAAATTTAAAAACAACACAAATACAAAGTATAAATAATTAAAATCGAATTAAATAGTTTATCCCTGTGCTAAAATTTAAATAGTTAAGACATAATCCCTTACAAACCCAATTAACAATTTATAATACAGACTGCAGACTAGGTAAATAACTTAGGCCAAACCGGCCTGATGGAACAGGAGTGTCTTTAATTTCTGGCGGAAGGTGCGGAGGTCCGTGGTTGTTCTGAGATCGGGGGGTAGGTCGTTCCAGAGGGTTGGGCCCACCACAGAGAAGGCCCTTCCCCTGGGCGTCGCCCGCTGGCATTGCCTAGTGGACGGCACCCGGAGAAGTCCCTCTCTGTGGGAGCGAATCGGCCGCAGGGATATATGAGGTAGGATGCGGTCTCGCAGGTAGCTTGGTCCCGTGCCATGGAGCGCTTTAAAGATGGTGATCAACACCTTGAAGCGCACCCGAAAGACCACAGGTAACCAGTGCAGCTCGCGCAGGAGCGGTGTTACATGGGAATATCTAGACGTTCCCAAGATCGCCCGCGCGGCTGCATTCTGGACCAGCTGCAGCCTTCGGGTGCACGCCAAGGGGAGCCCCATGTAGAGAGCATTACAGTAGTCTAGCCGGGATGTCACAAGCGCGTGAGTGACTGTGCGGAGGGCGTCCCGGTCCAATAAGGGACGCAACTGCCGCACCAGGCGTACCTGGTGGAAAGCCCCCCTGGCCACGGCTGTCACGTGATCTTGCATAGACAGCCGGGTATCCAGGAGGACACCTAGGTTGCGTGCCCGATCCATGGGGGCCAGATGTTCGCCCCCAATGGCCAGTGATGGAATCAACTGGTTGAACCGGGGTGCCGGAAACCACAGCCACTCGGTCTTGGACGGGTTGAGTTTGAGTCTGTTGCTTCCCATCCAGATCCGTACGGCTTCCAGACATCGGGACATCACTTCAACGGCATCGTTGGGGTGGTTTGGGGTAGAAAAATACAGCTGCGTGTCATCAGCGTAGATGTGATACTCTACCCCAAAACCACGGATGATCTCACCCAGCGGCTTCATGTATGTGTTGAACAGGAGTGGCGAGAGGACCGACCCCTGAGGCACCCCACAAGTGAGGGGTCTTGAGGCCGACCTCTGCCCTCCTGTCAACACAAATTGCGATCGGCCGGAAAGGTAGGAGGAGAACCACTGTAAAACAGTGCCCCTCACCCCCAACCCCTCCAGCCGATGCAATAGGATACCATGGTCGATGGTATCGAAAGCCGCCGAGAGATCTAACAGGACCAGAATGGAGGAGCAACCCCCATCTCTGGCCCTCCAGAGATCATCCACCAACGCGACCAATGCCGTCTCAGTGCTGTGCCCGGGCCGGAAGCCGGACTGGCACGGGTCCAGATAATCAACTTCCTCCAGATGACGGGGAAACTGTTGTGCCACCACACTCTCAACAACCTTCGCTAGAAAATGAAGGTTGGAGACTGGACGGTAGTTTTCCAACAGAGCTGGATCCAGGGAAGGCTTCTTGAGGAGGGGTCTCACCATCGCCTCTTTAAGGGAGGCCGGCAAGAACCCCTCAGTCAAAGAAGCGTTGACTAACTCCTGGAGCCAGCCTCGTGTCACCTCCCAGGATGCCAGTACAAGCCAGGAGGGACACGGGTCCAATAAACATGTGGTGGCTCTCAGTCGCCCACGTAACCTGTCCATATCTTCGGAAGCAACAGAGTCAAACTCCTCCCAGGATGGTATCTCAAGACCCGCTTCCGACAATCCCTCTAGGCCACTCTCGGTGGAGACCAGCTCGCTCCGGATCTGAGCGATTTTATCCTGCAGATAAATACCAAATTCCTCTGCTCGACCCTGCAGAGGGGCTTCCCGCGGCCTCTGTTGAAGGAGGGAGCGGGTCACCCCAAACAGGGCGGAAGGGCGGTTTTCTGCGGATGCGATAAGAGTGGCACAGTATTGACGCTTGGCCACTCTCATCGCCACAATGTAAGTCCGTAAATGGGCTCTCACCTGTGTTCGGTCAGATTCAGAGCGTGTAGATCTCCATCTACTCTCTAGGCGTCTCTTGTGGCGTTTCATCCCCCTCAGCTCCTCAGTGAACCGAGGAGCCCAGGTGACTCTTTGCCGCAAGAGAGGCCGCAAGGGCGCGACCCGATCCAAGGCTCCAGTGGCCGCGATGTTCCATGCAGCCACTAGGTCCTCGATCGGGGCGCGGGCCAGGGTCACAGGTAATGGCCCAAGCTCCGTCTGGAACCTCTCTGGGTCCATCAGGCGCCTGGGGCGGAACCATCTGGGGATATCTGGTTCCGCCTCCCCGCAGTGAGGTGTAGCGGTAGGAAAGTCGAGCCGGAGAAGTGAGTGATCTGACCATGACAAGGGTATAATGGCTAAATCCCCTGTATCAAGATCACTTTTCCACTGGCCTGAGATCACCGAAGATCAAGTCCAGCGTATGTCCTCCCTCGTTATATCCCGCCCTTCTCCACAGAGGACCCAGGTGGCGCACAAGAATACAAAAATACAAAAAATAAATACATAATTTAAAATATATTAAACTATCCTAATCCTATGCTAAAACCAAATTTTAAAATACCCAATTTAAAACTTTCTAAAAAGTCCCCGTGGGAGGTTAGGCTAGGCCGGCTTGTTGGAAAAGATGTGTCTTTAGACATTGGCGGAAGAGGCGGAGGTTGGTGATGGTGCGTAATTCAGGGGGTAGGTCGTTCCAAAGGGCTGGGCCCGCCACAGAGAAGGTTCTTCCCCTGGGCGTCGCCAGGCGGCATTGTCCGGCCGACGGCACCCTGAGAAGACCCTCTCTGTGGGAGCGGATCGGCCGAAGGGATGTATGGGGCAGAAGGTGGTCTCGCATATAACTAGGCCCCGAGCCATGGAGCGCTTTAAAGATGGTCGTCAGAACCTTGAAGCGCACCCGAAAGGCCACAGGAGTGCAGTGCAGCTCGCGCAGGATCGGTGTTATGTGGGAGCACCTAGTGGCTCCCATAATCACCCGCGCGACTGCATTTTGGACTAACTGTAGCTTTCGAGTGCACCTCAAGGGAAGCCCCATTTGAGCATACAGCATTTGCTACATGATTATCAGTTAACACATTTAAACCATCTTTTAGTTTTCCAGTAACTTTGATTCCACCCTTCTCTATCAAACACTCATTCTCCTTGAATGTTAATATATATCCTAGCTGAACCAGCACTCTGATAGCAGATTAAACTTTAGCATAGGAACATACAGCATATGCAATTCCTCCTGTACATATTTACATTTAGCCATTCCTTCCCCAACCGCTTTTAACTTCCATCCGTTGGCTAAAGAAACCTTGTGATTTGTTGAAGACATTTTCCTAAAATTCTTTCTATCTTGAGTAATACATAGTGATGCTCCACTATCAATAACCCACAAGTCATGGTTCACTGTTGCCTTACTGGAGGTAGTTACACTACAGTTGTGGTTTCTATTTTTAACCATGTTTTGTGGTTTACCTTTTTTACAAAACTTAGCTATATGATTACCAACCGAGTAATCAGTGACAAATTATGAGCCTGGACTTGTGCCATCTTCACCAATGTACTTTGTTGTGTGTAGAAACCCCTCTATAATTGTAATAATCCTGGTTTATATATATATTGTCAACCCAACATCAGGATAATTATCCTAACACTTGGCAAGAGAAACCAAAGGTAGAAGGTACAGCTGAGGTGAAACTTGGCTCAATAGTAACTGCGAGAGGGAACCTTGGGCTCTTAGTGGACAATCACTTAAATACGAGTCAGCCGTGTGCCGCAGCACCCAAATCAGCTGATGCAGTTCTAGGCTGCATTAACAGAGGGATCGCGTGAAGACTTAGTACCCCTTTAGAATGCCTGGGTGAGACGATACTTGGAATATTGCATCCAGTGTAGGCCACCCCAATAGAAAAGATGTTGAGGCTATTTAATATTGGGGTGACCAAAACTGGATGCAATGGGTGCAGAGTGCAGAGAAAAACAACAAAGCTAATTAGGGGAGGCTAAAATATATGAAGAATGGTTGGAGGAATTGGATACGTCTAGCCTAGTGAATAAAAGGACTGGGGTGACATGATAGCAGTCTTCCAATATCTATGGGGCTACCAAAAAGAAGCGGCCCTCTCTCCCTTCAATCTCTTCTCCAGAGCACCAGAAGGCAGGAGAAGAAGCAACGCGTGGCAACTAATCGAGGAGAGAAGCAACCTAGAAATAAGGAGAAACTTCCTAACAGTTAGGACAATCAGTGGACCGGCTTGCCTCCAGAAATGGTGAATGCTCCAACCCTGGAGGTTTTTGAGAATGATTAGGCAGCCATTTGCCTGAAATTGTTATAAGTTGACCACAGAGGGAGTCCGACACAGGTAGGCACCAAACAAAGCCGTTTATTGGCAATAACTAGCAATACAAACACAAAACTGAAAAAGTGCGGTAGACAGGGTCCTCCCTGCCTGACAGCTATGTATAAGAGAGCTGTCAGGCAGGGAGCCAATCAGGAAGCCTAGCAACCCGAGTCTAGCCAGTCGCGTCTCAGCCAATCAGATGCGACTGGCTGTTGCTGGCTGTCAAATGCTGAGGTCGAAGACTTACGGCCGGTTGTAAGTCGAGGACCGGTCGTAAGTCGAGGACCTCAACAGAAACGATATAATGATATCTCCTCCACGTGGGGAAGGGGAAATCGGAGCATCGGCGGGCGAATCATCTGAGGTAGCTCGGGAGTTCATGGCTTCCATGACGGCCATGGACCTGACCCAATTAATTCAAGGCCCCACCCACGACATACACCGGATCTCATCTTTGTCTCAGGCCAATGGAAGAGTGATCTGGGTATAGGGGATATAGTCATCACGCCCTTGTCATGGTCAGACCACTCACTTCTCCGGCTCGACTTTCCAATCGCTACTCCCCACCGCGGGGAGGCGGAACCTGAGTCACCTATTTGGTTCCGCCCCAGGCGCCTGATGGACCCTGATGGGTTCCAGGTGGCGCTTGGGCCAGTTCCTGTACCCCTGACCCGCGCCCCGATGGAGGACCTCGTGGCCGCATGGAATACTGCGGCCACGGGAGCCTTGGATCAGGTCGCGCCCTTGCGGCCTCTCTTGCAGCGGCGAGCCACCCTGGCCCCTTGGTTTACTGAGGAGCTAAGGGTGATGAAACGCCACAAGAGATGCCTAGAGAGAAGATGGAGATCGACTCGGTCTGAATCTGACCGAACACAGGTGAGAGCCCATTTACGGACTTACCTTGTGGTGCTGAGAGTGGCCAAATGTCATCATTGTGCCACTCTCATAGCATCCACAGATAACCGCCCTGCCGCCCTGTTTAGGGTGACCCGCTCCCTCCTACAACAGAGGGTGCGGGAAGCCCCATTGCAGGGTAGAGCAGAGGAATTTGGGATTTATTTGCAGGAGAAAATCGCTCAGATTCAGAACGAGCTAGTCTCCATCGATGGCCCAGTGGGATCGCACGAGGCGGGTCTTGAGACAGTTTGTTGGGAAGAGTTTGACTCTGTTACTTCCGAGGATATGGACAGGTTACGTGGGCGACTGCGAGCCACCACATGTTTATTGAACCCGTGTCCTTCCTGGCTTGTACTGGCATCCTGGGAGGCGACACGAGGCTGGCTCCAGGAGGTTGTCAACGCTTCTCTGAGTGAGGGTTTCTTGCCTGCCTCCCTTAAAGAGGCCATGGTGGGGTCCCTCCTGAAGAAGCCCTCTCTGGACCCAGCTTTATTAGTCAACTATCGTCCCGTATCCAACCTTCCCTTCTTGGCGAAGGTTGTAGAGAGTGTGGTGGCACAAGTTTCCCCGTCACCTGGAGGAAGTTGATTATCTGGACTCGCGCCAGTCCGGCTTCCGGCCCGGGCATAGCACCGAGACGGCATTGGTCGCGTTGGTAGATGATCTCTGGAGGGCCAGAGATGGGGGTTGTTCCTCCATCCTGGTCCTATTAGACCTCTCAGCGGCTTTTGATACCATCGACCATGGTATCCTATTGCATCGGCTGGAGGGGTTGGGGGTGGGAGGCACCGTTTTACGGTGGTTCTCCTCCTACCTCTCCGGTCGATCGCAATTTGTGTTGGCAGGAGAGCAGAGGTCGACCTCGAGACCCCTCACATGTGGGGTGCCTCAGGGGTCGGTCCTCTAGCCTCTCCTGTTCAACACATATATGAAGCCGCTGGGTGAGATCATTCGTGGTTTTGGGGTAGAGTATCATTTCTACGCTGACGATACGCAGTTGTATATATCTACCCCAAACCACCCCAACGATGCCGTAGCGGTGATGTGCCAGTGCCTGGAAGCCGTGCGGGTCTGGATGGGAAGTAACAGACTCAGACTCAACCCGTCCAAGACCGAGTGGCTGTGGTTCCCGGCTGCCCGATTCAACCAGTTGACTCCATCACTGGCCATAGGGGACGAACATCTTACCCCTGTGGATGGGGCGCGCAACGTGGGCGTCCTCCTGGATACCCGGCTGTCTATGGAAGATCAAGTGACAGCCGTGGCCAGGAGGGCGTTTTACCAGGTTCGCCTGGTACGCCAGTTGCGCCCCCTATTGGATCGGAATGCCCTTTGCACAGTCACTCATGCCCTCGTGACATCCCAACTGGACTACTGCAATTCTCTCTACATGGGGCTCCCCTTGAGGTGCACCCGAAGACTTCAGCTGGTCCAGAACGCAGCCGCCGAGCAATAATGGGAACCTCTAGGTTTACCCATATAACACCGCTCTTACGCGAGCTGCACTGGCTGCCTGTCGTCTTTCGGGTGCGCTTCAAGGTGTTAGTGATCATCTTTAAAGCGCTCCATGGCACGGGACCTAGCTATCTGCGGGATCGGATCCTGCCTCATACATCCTCACGGCCGATTCGCTCCCACAGAGAGGGACTTCTCCGGGTGCCGTCCACTAGGCTATGCCAGCGGGCGACGCCCAGGGGAAGGGCCTTCTCTGTGGTGGGCCCTGCCCTCTGGAACGACCTTCCCCCCCCCCCCGATATCAGAACTACAGACCTCCGCTCCTTCCGTCAAAAACTTAAAACACACTTTTTCTGCTTGGCCGGCCTTGGTTAGTCTCTGTCTAATAGGATGAAAGGGATTTTAGGTAATTTATATTTGGGGATTTTAGCGCAGGGATAATCTAGTTTAATCTGTTTTTATTCATTCCATTTATGTATTTTTATAGTTATTTTAATTTCCCTGTGCACCGCTCCGAGTCCCCCAGGGGAGAGGATGCGGTACATAAATAAAAATTATTATTATTATGTTATTGTTTTTACAGAAGTTGCAGCAGGACATACTAATCCTTGAAAACAAAGCACTTTATCTAAGGCCATAAAAGTTGCTTGAGCTCATAGAGACAAAGGGGCGAGAGGCCCCTGGCAGGCCCGGAACTGGTTTTAGCTGGAATCTCCTGGCTACTAGAGGAGGAGGAGGGGGGGCCGCTGGAGGCAGAGGCCGGGTGAGGCTGGGCGAGTCCACTAAGGGATTCCACAGGGGTCCACTCCCCCTGCGGGCTGCACTAACGTTATACTTTCATATCACGGTGGGGGCCACAAGATACCGTCCTGCGGGCCGCAATTGGCCCGCGAGAATGAGACCCTAATGGTTTAGGGTTACGAGAGATGAATGGTCAACGGGAGCTCATTCCGGGGGCCTCGCGTAGATCAGCCAGCGAGGCAAAGCGCCCACGGGGAGCATGGAGGGAAACCTTCGGGGGGGGGGGGGGCTCCGGGGGCGGCGCTGCCTCTTCGCAAAGGAGGGAAATAAACGTTCTCTTGTTTTCTACGTTTTGCCCCGCAACCATTTCGAAAACCACAGAGCGGATCGCGCGGCCAGACCGGCCCTTCCTTTCTTTTGCCTCAATACGCCCAACATGGAGGCGGGAAAGGGCGACGGGCGGCGCTTAGCAGGCGGCGGCGACGGGGGGGGGGGGGTCCGAGGGGGGGGGGAGAGAGGATGCCTGGGAAACGACCCTCGCCCCGCCCTCCCCTCCCGCCGGAAGGCCCCCATTTCCGCCGCAGACCCCGCCCCTTCCGCTCGACCCCGCCCCTCGCGCGCGCCTCTACGGAGCCCCGGCGGGACCTCCGCGGCCAAGATGGCGGCGCCGGCTGCTTCTATGACTCCCGGCGGCGGAGGCTCCTCTTTGGCCGTGACAGGCGGCGGCGGCGGAGGCAGCAACGGGACCGGCATGGAGGTGGACGCGGCGGGTAAGGAGGGGCCGGGCTCCTGCTGGGCGGGGGGGGGGCTGCTGCCGCGGCGACCGCCCCCTTTGACCGCGCGCCCTCTCCCCCTCCTCCTCCCCCGCAGCAGCGCCGGCGGTCATGGCCTCGGGCGTGACGGGCAGCGTGTCGGTGGCGCTGCACCCGCTGGTCATCCTCAACATCAGCGACCACTGGATCCGGATGCGCTCGCAGGAGGGCCGCCCCGTCCAAGGTGAGAGGGGCTGGGAGGGGTTCGTAACCGGGCGGGGGGAGGGAAGCCGGGCGGGCGGAGCCCCTCCCTGACGCCCCCTCCTCCGCTTTCGCCAGTGATCGGAGCGCTGATCGGCTGCCAGGAGGGCCGCAACATCGAGGTGATGAACTCCTTCGAGCTGCTGTCCCACACCGTGGAGGAGAACGTGGTGATCGACAAGGAGTACTACTACACCAAGGAGGAGCAGTGTAAGCCGGGCGGCCCGGTGAGGAATGGGGGGCATTCTTCATTCAGAAGGCCCGTCTGAGCTGCCTTTCCCTCCCCCGCAGTTAAGCAAGTGTTCAAGGATCTGGAGTTCCTGGGCTGGTACACCACTGGCGGCCCCCCAGACCAGTCTGACATCCATGTCCACAAACAGGCAAGTTGGTTTGAGGGAGGCTGCGGGGCTGGTAATGGGGGGGGGTGGGGGGGGAGGGCGGGGATGTGACTGGAGAGAGAGAGCCCTCTGTGCGGGCAGGACTCTCAGGCGAGCTGTTGTCTACCCAGGTTTGTGAGATCATTGAAAGCCCCCTGTTCCTCAAGCTGAACCCCATGACCAAGCACACGGACGTGAGTACTTACTCCTCTGTCCTGCCCATCGGAACCCTTCAGCGGCTGCCTCTCCGTGCTGAGCCCGACGGTGAGCTGTGTGCACTCTCTCTTTCCTTAGCTGCCTGTCAGTGTCTTTGAGTCTGTGATTGACATCATCAACGGAGAGGTAATACTTGCTGCAACTTCTGCCCCGTCCCTTTCGGTGTTCCTGGCGCTCAGGAGTTCTGGGAAACCTCAGTTCGTATGTTCTGTTCCATGAGCTGTTTTCAAGATGGGAGAGCCCGAGGGCATTCTTGCGCAGCCTGACTGTACTGTAAGTCGGCTTTGGTGTCATGGTCTGGAAACCCTTCTCACTTCTCCTCTCTTTGTTTCAAGGCCACTATGTTATTTGCTGAGCTGACATACACGCTGGCCACAGAGGAGGCCGAGCGCATTGGAGTCGATCACGTGGCACGGATGACGGCAACAGGCAGTGGGGAAAACTCCACAGGTGAGGTAGGGCAGTGGTGTGTGGGAATGAGCTTCATGTAGCTATTGCTGAATGTGCATAGTTTGGCTGGGAGGAAGGGGTGTAACTTACCACCAGCATGGTAGGGTGGACCATGAGCTGTCCTTCTTTACTGCATATAAGCTCTGGACATTTCAGATTTCCAGCCCTGTTAGGAGCACCGCTCTGACTTTTTCTCCTTGTTTCTCCTTGACAGTTGCTGAGCACCTCATTGCACAGCACAGTGCCATAAAGATGCTTCACAGTCGTGTCAAACTTATTTTGGAGTATGTTAAAGCTTCCGAAGCAGGTGAGACGGCGGTGTAGAAATGCAACAGGCCAGCCAGTTGTCACGTGGGTAGTGTTGATCTCCCAATGCATTTCCTTCCCATGCAGGTGAGGTACCATTCAACCATGAGATTCTGCGAGAAGCCTATGCCCTTTGCCACTGCTTACCTGTGCTGAGCACTGACAAATTCAAGACAGATTTTTACGATGTGAGTTCTCAGGAGGGGAAGCGTTGTAGCTTGCAGCCGAATAAATGCAGAATGAAGTCGTTGCAGGGGAGGAGAGGGGACTGTTGTCCACATAGAAAAGCTGCTATGCTCAGCGCAGGCATACATAGTACATGGGGCAGCCACCCAAGTGAAGTGGAAGGTGGCAGAAAGGACTCTCGGGTTTTCCTAAAGCAGATGGCACCACAATTTCCCACAACCGTTTCAGGACTGTGGGCAGCACAGGTCCTGAGTCCTCCCCATTTTCTGATGCCTATTTTAACTCCTGTTTAGCAATGCAACGATGTGGGCCTCATGACCTATCTGGGCACTATCACCAAGACCTGCAACACCATGAACCAGTTTGTGAACAAGTTCAACATCCTCTATGACCGGCAGAGCATTGGACGCCGCATGCGAGGACTTTTCTTCTAAGATTTGGTGCTCCCTAATAAAGTGATTGTGCTGAATGAGATGTTGTGCCTAGGAGTGCTCCAGAATTACAAGGGTTATATCTTCCCTTTAAAGGCCCATCTAGTGTTCCCCCTGGAGCACAATTGGGGATAGATTTGAGCAGAATGCTCTGACTTGCAATTTTTGTATTCAATGCACGTGTCCTGTGCAGTTTAACAGCAAGGAAGAAACCAAATACACAAGAACCAGATGAGAGAGAACGTATTCTGGAAGTGGTTCTTGGGGGTGGGGGGGACTTTGGATAATTCATCCACAAGATGAATAAGACAGCAGTATGAAAGGGTTGTAAAGAACGCAAACAAGTTGTTGCATAAAATCTAATGACTCCCAAATCGCAGGATATAATTGTTATAGTCTGCTGGGCTGTAGTCAGGCCACCTTAGTTCCGGATACTTTAAATAGCAAGAATCAGAAGCTAGAAGGGCTTCAGAGGAAGCGACAAGTAATCAATTAAAAACTGGCCCTTGTGAAAGGCTGAAGGAGCTGTGCTCTTTGTGGCAGATTCCAATTAAATATTAGGAAAATCTTGTGTGTAGGAGTGGATCTAGTTGCTAAAGTAAGAGTGTATATGTGTGTGTTCCTTCCCTTCGTTGAATGCACTCAATGGAATCTACCTAACTATATATGGACAACCATTTAAATATGAGCCAGCCGTGTGCAGCAGCTGCCAAAAAAGCCAACACAGTTCTAGGCTGCATAAACAGAGGGATAGAATCTAGATCACGTGATGGGTTAATGCCACTTTATAATGCCTTAGTAAGGCCACACTTGGAATTCTGCATTGTTTTGGTTGCCACGATGTAAAAAAGATGGAGACTCTGGAAAAAGTGCAGAGAAGGGCAACAGAGGATTATGCAACTGGATGCTAAAGCTTACAGAGAACAGTTGCAGGAACTGGGTATGTTCTAGTCCCATGATGGCGAAGTGGCCACAGGTGGCAGGCAAAGCCATTTCTGAGAGCACATGAGGCATTGCAGTCAGCTCCAGCGCACATGAGCCTGCTGGCCAGCTGATTTTCAGCCTTGATTTTTTGCCCTCCTGAAGCCTCTAGAGGGAGCAAAATGGCTCAACAGGCAACCTGGAAACCCATTCCTGAACTTTCGGTTTGTGTGTTGGGTCTTTTTTTGCCCTCCCCAGGTTCCTAGAAAGCCTCTGGAGCCTTGGGAGGGCAAAAAATGGACCTACCAGGCCCACCGGAGATCAGAAAATGGGCCGTTTCTGGCCTCCAGGGGTGTGGGGGAGGCCATTTTTGTCCTCCCTGGGCTCCAAAAAAGCCATGCGCACATGCGCAGGGGGTGTCAAGCGTGCATGCTCAGGGGGCACGGCATAGGAGGCATTAAATTACGGGGTGGGCACATGAGCCACACAATAACACGAGTGTTATTAGGCACCCGAGTGCTTTAGGCACCCGAGGCAAAAAAGGTTCCCCATCACTGTTCTAGTCTGATGAAAAAGACTGGGAGACATGATAGCATCTTCCAATGTCTCAGGGGTTGCCACAAAGAGGAGTCAAGCTATTCTCCAAAGCACCCAAGGGCAGAACTAGAAGCAATGGGTGGAAACTAGTGAACGAGAGAAGCAACCTAGAACTAAGGAGAAATTTCCTGACAGAACAATCAGTGGAACAACTTGCCTCCAGAGGTTGTGAATGCTCCAACACTGGAAGTTTTTAAGAGGAGATTGGATAACCATTTGTCTGAAATGGTGTAGGGTTTCCTGCCTAAGCAGAGGGTTGGACTAGAAGACCTTCAAGGTCCCTTCCAATTCTGTTATTCTATTTCCCAACACCTTGGTGGTGGTTGCTGGGCTAAGCAAACCTCGCTTGGTGCACAATTTCCCAATGGGTCTGATTCAGCTTTTGCTTTGCTCTTTGTTCTTCCCCCAAGGTTTTTTTTTCCAGGTTCCCAACATCAGACTTCACAGTACTTACAACACCCTGCAGTTACCGGTTTATCACTTGTCACCCCAAGTGTACACACCACCAATCTTCCCTAGGCCACCACCAAAAAAAGATACTCCACAAAATATAGTTGATTTATTGAAAACAACAACATTCCATAACGTGTTTATTGAGAAGAATAGCTTCCATATAAGAAAAACCACAGCCATCACCGCCACTGATCAAATAAAAGTGAGGCGGGTCTTTTTCTGGTTCACCTGCCAGATGTTGAGTTCCTCGTATTCGCTGAGAGCAGCCTGGAACTGGACAGGGGTAAAGCCCTTGGACACACAGTGCTGTTCAGCCTCCGTCAGCTGGACAGAGTGTGCACCTCCAGGAGGAACCAGTTCTCGGATGGCTGCAAAAATCAATTCGGAGGGACGTTGCATCCTGTGGGAGGGAAAGAAAAGGGTGTTCTTGAGTCCCCCTCTTCTCCAAACAGCCGATGACCAGGAATTTTAGAGAGCAAAGCCCCCTTCTCACCGACTGGGTTGTCCCCTGTCCACCAACAGGGAATCTTTGGACATCTCCATCAGGCGCATTGCTTCGTTGACATCTTCCTTCTCAACCATGTCCACCCGCCTCAGCCGGGCCTGAGTGAGGGAAGGAATTGGAACGCTGTCGATCAGAGTCCAGTTTCACCAAGACCAGGGGTCTGTAACCTTAAACACTTGAAGAGCCATTTAGACCCATTTCCCACAGACGACGTCGGGAGCCACAAAACCTGGGTGGGTGTGGCCAACTCAATGTCACTCCCAGTCACATGACACCTCCCAGCCACGCCTACCCAGCTGGTCATTAGGGCAGAGAACCGCTTCACCCCTCCCCTCCCAGCCAAAAATAAACCTTGCATTGCAGGAGGAGTGACTGTCAGGCTGTTATATCACAGTGTCATGAGGTTCCCACCTTAGATCGCCACACGCACTTCAGAGAAGCATCATCCCAAGCAGCAGCACACTCACACAGGCACGTATACACATCATGCCACTTGGCCCAAAGTGGCCAGAAAATATACTCCCCCAGCACCGGGGGAACGCTTGGCTGGCAAAGTACGGGACGCCCCCCGCCCACCCACCCCCATCACCAATGCAGTGTCTGCTGAATCCTTGCAAAACTGGGCAAAGGCGGAGAAGGAATCCGCCTCTCTCTGCCTGTCTCTTTCACTGCCCGGCACTGCAGGAAACGGCAGGCGGCTACTTTCAGCTTTTGTTTGTGCTGGACGCACGACCTGCTCTCTGTCCTGTGACACTGGCCCACCCTGCGGCGCAGCCAGTTTCCAGGGGCAAATGGGGTATGGTCACATTGTGGCTCTGCATCATAATTGGCTCCAGGAGGAGGAGCGGACCCAGTCTCCCTCATTGTGAAGCTAAATTTCACTGTGCTGCCAAGGATGCCCTGCAGTGCCACAGTGGATAATCTGCGGATCCTCCTGCACTCGAGTCCTGCTGGAGCAGCAGATGACAGCTGAGGGTAAGAGGGCCTTGGCTCAACACCCCTTCCTGTTGGCTCACGCATGAATCACTGCCATGGGCGCTACCCTTGAAGGGCACCCATGAACTGTGGCTGGTGCAGAATTTTGGGTGTCCTAAGAATGGTAACTGTAACACTTTTTGCTATGCACCTTCTGGGTTCCAAATCAAGGTGTTGGTTATGTCCTACATGGCAGGTGGCCGAGCTACCTGGAGGTCTTACTCCCATCGCAGGAGCTCCTCCCTGGCAGGGTCCAGGGAGGAGATCCTGCTCTATCATTGCCCCCACCCTATGAAACAGGGTGGGAGAGGCAGGCAGTCCTGGAAGCGGCTAATGCCCTGAAGGGGCTCTTGCTGCCTTTTAACTTTTTATTCATTTTACTTGCTTTTGCTTGGCTCATTTCACTCGGTGCATATTATGTTTTTGTATTTTTTTAGGCTTTTATTTGTAAACCACCTAGAACCACTCTGAGGGTTAGTATCTAAATTTGATTAAAATAGGTAAAATAAAGCAAACAATTCTGGAACATGGTTAGGAACCCACAATTACTACCTCATCTATAAGCAAATTGACACAGCAATATTAATGCACCAGGTTCTTGGGATAGCTGTTTTTCCAGCAGGCTGCACCACAACCACCACCACCACCGTTTTAACCAACAATGCGTGCTCTTCATGACCCAGTCTGTCCACATCTCTGCCACCACCACCACCACCACCCCACACACACCAAGCTCTTTTCTGAAACGGAGAGCCCCCTTCCCTCGCTTCCTTCTCCCCACGTTGCTTACCAGGGCGGTGGCTAGGCGGAGGATCCCCAGTAAGGTGCGAGCTGAGGTGTATGTGGTATCCTTGTTGGCCCGGGCCTCCTTCCGCATCTCTACATAGGCCGCTGTGATATAATCGCCCAGGGCTTCGGGCACCGCGGGCTGCTTTCGCTTGCAGGTGGCGATGTATCGCCTGTGGAGGAACCAAGGGGAACGAACCTGACCTGCCTGGGGAAATGCCAGGCAGACAGTTCACCATTACGGCCCCCACCCCCAAAGCCATATGGCCACAACAACTTCTGGAAAGCAAGGAAGGCTTCCCCTGCTCACCTCATCAGGCCCATGTCAAGTGGCTGGAATTGGCAAGGCGGCTGACGGCTGTGCTGGTGTACGTAAGTGATGTGCTGGGCCAGACTGTGGGAGAGACAGCCCTTCTTAGCAAAGCAGAGGGATGGGAGGGGGAGGGCAGAGTGGCCAGCAACTCCCTCCTTTCTCTCACCGTAGGTCGTTGTCCCGGTCAGGCCTATCCTGGATCAGCCAAAGTAAGTCAAAGCGGGAGAGCAGCGCTGCAGGCAGCTGGATATTCTGCTCCAAGCTGCGTTTGGGGTTATACCGCCCGTAGGCAGGGTTAGCAGCTGCCAAGATGGCACAGCGGGCATTCAGCGTGGTCAGGATGCCTGCCTTGGCAATGGAGAGGGTTTGCTGCTCCATCACTTCGTGGATAGCTGTGCGGTCCGACTCCAGCATCTTATCGAACTCATCGATGCAGCAGACCCCCTGGTCGGCCAACACCAAGGCTCCGCCTTCCAGGGTCAGCTCCCCTGTCAGCGGGTCACGCAGAACTGCAGCGGTCAGCCCTACCCCGGAGGACCCTCGGCCTGTGGTATACTGACCTGCAGGGACGAGGCAGAGATTTCTGCAACAGCCCCACCCAGGGAGGGAACCCTCTCAATTCCTCCCTCTCCTGCAATGATTCTCAGTGCCCTCTCCTCCTCCCCCCCCCCCCCCCCACGGGTCCTCTCGAGGCATCTGGACCCGAGACACCCCTGTGCACTTGATGATCCAGGTTCATTTTCCTCCAAAATTTCCCTGGTCCCCAAGAGTGGCCCTTCCTCCCTGACAGGCACTAAGCAGCTCCCGACAACCATCCAGAGGCTGCAGCCGCCAGCTGATCAGCTCTGCCAACTCTGGCAATCAGCCGGCAGACCCCCTCTCCTCATTACAGACTCACTGCGTGGTGCTAGGCGGGTGATATAAGACAGCAGCTGAGACTTGGCCACGCCAGGATCTCCCATGAGGCAAATGTTGATGTTCCCTAGGTAAAGCACAGGGGGGCCAGGCTGTTGGACCCAAGCCCTGGAAGCCCTTCCCCCTCCCATCACTTTTGGGGAATGCTAACAGGTCATCAAGGGTGGGAAAGACAGGAATGGTGCCGGAGGGCAGTGAAGCCGGGTGAGCTTCCTAGTCACAGAACCTACCCCGGATCTTCATGCCCCGTGGATTCTGGTCCACGCCGCCCACCAGCAGCAGCAGCAAGGCCTTTTTCACGTCCTCGTGTCCATAGATCTCGGGGGCGATGGAGCCTGCCAGCTTGTCATAAAAATCCTCCTCTGTAAGAAGCAGAAGGCTGTGTGTGGCACCGACACAAGGAGGAGATGGGCAGCTTATTCCTCTTCCGGAGGACCGGCCTTGCAAAGAAGCTCAGCAGATGCTGGGGCAATGAAGGCCCGACCTCCAGACTCCAGGGAAGGCAAACGCCCCAGGTGCTCACACAGCTCCCGGTCCCTCAGGAGGGGCTAGAAGTCTTCAGGATGAGACTAAGGCTATCCCTAGCAGTGCAACTGGTGGAACGTCAATAGGCAGACCACAGGCCTGTCCTTTGAACGACTTTTGAAGTCTGGCTTTTACATTGCAGGTAGTGCTCAATTTACAACCATTCTTTTAGGGACCATCAAAGTGACAGCCCCACTACAAAAAGGGACTTATGGCCGTTTTTCACAGGAGCATTGCAGCATTCCTGTGGGTGCGGGATCCCCCTTTGCCACCTTCTGGCCAGCAAAGTCAATGTGTAAGTCAGATTCATTTAGCAACTGCTCTATTAACTTAATGGCAGTGATTCATTTAACAAGTGGCAAGAAAGGCCGTAAACTCACTTAAAGCTGTGTCACTTAGCAACAGAAATTTGGGGCTCAATTGTGGTGCTAAGTCGAGGACTACCGGTATGGCCAAGCAGAAAAGGAAGAACCCAAGAGAGGAAACGTACATATACTTCAACAGGCGATTCAATCAGGATCAAAAACAGAAACAAGGTTCCCTCAGGCACTATGCGGTACAGCTAGATATCGGGAAATGCTAGCCAAGATGTTAGGCTATGACCAGGGAGACCCGGGAAGTCCATTGTCTGCCGCAGAAGCTAGCGGGGCTCTCTCAGCCCAACCAATCTCACACGGTTAGTTGCTATTGCGGCAGAAAATTGTATGTGTGTGTACTGAAATGTGTTCCTGCCTAAAAGGAAGAACCTACAACTAATAAGCAAGTATAAAAAACACCACCCAATCACTAAGTACTGTTTGAAGTACAGAAGAAGTGGGAGCCAAACAACTTTTTTTCTTGGGGAGAAAAAAGGGGTTTCGTTTCTTTTTCTTCTCAGGGGGAGGAAGAAAAAAAGAAAACAACCGTGCCTGTAATCAGCCGCAATTCTTCTTCAGTGAGTTCTGCCTCTCCCAACTCCTCCTGCTCGCTCTTGCTCATGCAAGTGATGTGGTGGGCCTCCAGGTACGTGTCGGAGAGAAGGCCCTGGGGCACAGCAAGTGACACACGCTCAGCTTGGAAGTCTGGACCCCTCTCCTGCCCGGCCACGCCTCCCCCCGAACTCCCACCTGCAAGAGCTGCCGGAAGCCAGTCTGCCGCACAGGGAGAAAGATGCCGGTCACACTAACGTGGTCACCTGGCTGCACGAGACGCGTGTTCTCGCCTTGCACACTGACACTGATGGAGCGTGGCAAGTTCCCCACTGGCACCTGGTCACTCTGTAAGCAATAAAGGCAACAAAAAACGTAAGCCTTAATCAGCATAAGGCTTTGCAACAGGTTGGTTCACGGACAAACCCCCCCCCCCTTCCACTGCATCAGGCACCAGCAGCTTTGATGCACCAACTGCAGCGAAGACGGTGCAAAAACTCACAACCAAGTGAGACAAACGTTAGGAACAACGACATCTCCCATCAATGTCGGTTTCTTATTCCATTGCCATGGCGGCAAATGAAAAGCAAAGAAAGGAGCAATCCAGAAAAACCACGCAACCAAAACTCACGTGCTCCTGTATTTTCAGCTCCTGGTATCTGATGAACTTGGACCCTCTGCTCTGCAGGTAGAGGCGCCCACCAGCTCGGTTGGTCTGGCACTCCCGGCTGGGGCACATCAGCAGAGGCATGAAGCTGGAGGACTGGATCTGAGGGGGGAGAAGGGAGAGCAAAGTAGCGGAGGAGGGCCAGGCAGAAGGAACTTGGAGGATCCCACAAGGGCCTCCCACTCACCGGCTGGTAGGTCTCCGCACCACACTGGTCGCAGCTGTAGGTGGCCACCACCATGCGAGGCTTCACTTCGGAGACTCGAGTGACGATGCCTCGGACGGTCACCAGCTTCCCAATGGCCTCCGCCTTCACCTCCCGGATCACGCGAGGCTTGGCGCTCGAGGGGGCTTTGAAGTACAGCTCGCTGCCAGACCAAGCAGGGGAGTCTCGCACCCTCTTCTCCCATCCGGAAGGCCGCCCTCCCCGTCCCCCCCCCCCCACGGGGCAAGGGGCCACTCACAATCGGCGCAGAAGCTCCGCCGGGAAGCGGTTCTGGGGGTCGCGGGGCTGCCCGGGGTCCTCCCGCGCCCGCCCCTCCATCAGCAGCCGGTGCTCCAGGTAGACGTCCAGCGCGTCCCGCGGAGCCACCTGCGAAAGGGGGGAGGGGAGGGGGGCCCGGTTAGCGCGGGGGGGGGGAGCATTGAGGACGGACCCCTCCCCCCCGGACCACGCCCCCCCCCGTGCCCCTCCCGACCTGGCGCCGGCGGAAGCGCGGCAGGAGCTCCCAGACGGCGTCGGCGAAGAGGCGCTCGTAGCGCTTGGCGTTCTCGCAGGCGGCGTCCAGCAGCGCCGGGTCCTCCTCGGCCACGTCGTCCAGCTCCACGTAGAGGGCCGCCTGCTCGCGGTGCGCCAGCCGCTCCTGCGGGGACCCAGGCCGTCAGCGAGGGAGGGAGGGAGGGAGGGAGGACCCCCACCCCACCCCCGGCGCCCCTCCACTCCCCCACCCCCCGTGCCGCTCACCAGCTGCTCCCGGTAGGGGAAAGCCTTGCCCGGTCCCTGCCGCCGGAAGCCCTCCAGGAACGCCTGCGCCCTCTCTGCGGGGAAAGCGGAGAGCGGTCAGCCGAGGCGGCGGAGGGTGGGAGGCTGCCCCCGTCGCCCGCTTCCCGGCCGGCCTCCCCTCCCTCCCCTCACCGCGCTCCTCCGCGTAGTCCCGGCCTTTGCCCGTCGCCATCGCGCCTCCCGCTGGACTTCCCGCCGCCTCAGAAATGGCGCGAAAGCGGCTTGCCCCGCCCCCGAGCCCGCCCGGCCAATCGCCGCTCCCGCCCTTCCCTGATGCCCGGATGCAGGCGGGCGGAGAAGCGCGCGTGCGCAGTGCCGAGGGCCCGTCCCGGGGCGATGCTGCGCCAGCTGTTCGTGCTCTCGTCCAAGGGCGACCGGCTCCTCTACAAGGACCGTATCCGACGGAGGGGGGGGGGGCGGCGGCGTGGCGGTGTTGGAGGGGGGGGGCGCGGGGAGGGCGGCTGGGGCCGGCTGCGCCGCGTGGCCCTTAACCGGCTCCCCGCAGTCCGCGGCGACGGGAGCGGCGACCTGGTGGAGACCTTCGCGCGGAGGATCGCGGCGCTGCCCGCCGACCAAGCGCCGGTCTTCATGGTATGTGGCGGGGCCGGCGGGCGGGGGGCCGTCCGCCACACACACAGACACCCGCGCCTCCCCGCTCACCGCCCCCGTCTCGCCACGCAGGAGGCCGGCCCGGGACTCCACTTCGCCCACGTGCGCCACGCGGGGCTCTACTTCGTGGGCACCCTCCGGCCCGACGCCTCCCCCTTCGTGGCCGTGGAGTTCCTCGCCAGGTAGGCGCGCCAGGTAGGCGAGCGGGCGGGCGGGCTTGGCGCAGGCGGAGGCTGAGTCCCTCTGCGGCCCTTGCAGGCTGGTGGCGCTCCTGCGGGACTACTGCGGCCGCCTGGACGAGAAGACCGTCGGTCTCAACTTCGCCCTCATCTCCGAAGTGGTGGACGAGCTTCTGGTGGGTCGGCGGGGCGTGGTGGTGGGGAGGGCGGCCCCGGCGCTGCGTTGACCCCCAGCGGCTGACCCTGCCTGCCGAAATTTCCCCTCCACCCTCTAGGATTACGGTTATATCCAGACCACCGCCCCCGACGTCCTGAAGAGCTTCATCCAGATGGACCCGGTGCTCAGCCAGCCCTTCAGCCTCTTTGACCTCAGCACGGTGGGCTTGGTGAGTGGGAGCAGGGGGTGGCGGCGCCTGGGAGCCCAGGGAAGCTTCCCATTCAAAGCATGGGATTTTCCCTAGGAGGATGCAAATAGTTTGGGGGGGGGGGGAAAGTCCAGCCTTGGCTTCGGTGGGTGTGACCTTGATTTGTCTAGAGTGACCCTCCCCAGTTTATGCACATGCATCCCCAGAGGTACGGTCATGTGAAAAAAGAAAGGACGCTTTCTTTGAGTTCTATGATTTTACATATCCAAGACGTAGCAAAAATCACCTGGTCCTTAGCCGTTCTTAAAAGTAGGCAAATAGAACCTCGGCTGAACAACACATGACGCATTACACCATGTCATCGTTTATTTTACAACAAAAGAACAACAACCCCAAAGCAGCCACATGTGAAAAACTAAGAAGCCATACTTCTTCCTTAGGTATATTAAAGAGGCTAAGTAGCTGCCAATCACGCACCTCGATCGACTGATCATCAGCCGGTGTGACTACTTCTATAAAAACCAAAGTTTTAGGAGTTTGCTGATCTCCAGCATTAACACAGTGCCAAAGAGGAAAGACATCAGCAATGATCTTAAGGAACCAATTCTGGCTACCCATCAATCTGGGAAGGGCTATAAGGCCAGGTCAGACCATGCGATCAGAGAAATTGCAAAAACCCCAAGAGTTACTTTACAGGCCGCAATTAGCATGTTAAATGTTGAAGCTCATGACAATATAATTAGAAGAAAGCTGGACAAGTATGGTTTGTTTGGAAACATCGCCAGGAGAAAGCCTCTTTTCTGGAGAGAACATGACAGCATGGCTTAGATTTGCAAAGTTGCACCTGAAGAAATCATAAGACTTCTGGAACGCTCCTTTCCCAGGCGAGGCCAAAGTGGAGATATTTGGCCATAATGCACAGTGCCACATCTCAGCAGAAACATCTCATGCCGTCAAGCAGAGTGGTGGAGGAGGGTTGCTGATTGGGCCTTGTTTTGCAACCACAGAACCTGGGCACCTTGCAGCCATTGAGTAAGACTCAAATGTGAGGCTGTCTGTTCGACAGCTAAATCCTGGCTGACATTGGGTCGTGCAAAAGGACAACGATCCCAAGCACACCAACAGAATGACGGGGGGGGGGGGGGGGGAAATTGAGGTGTCGGCCATGGCCCAGTCAAAGTTGGGACCCCAACCTGATTGAAATGCTGTGGTGGGACCTAAAGAGCTGTGTATGAACAAATGCCCACAAACCTCAATGAACCAAAACCATGTTGTAAAGACAGGGCCATGATTCTCCCATGACAAGTCATACAGAAACCATTAAATATACGATTACTTTAAATTATTGCTGGTAAAGGTGGTTCTACAAACTACAAGGGACACATTGTTACAGGTAGTCTCCGACTGATAACCACAATTGAGCCCAAAATTTCTGTTGTCAAGTGAGACAAGTGAATTCTGTCCCGTTTTACCACCTTTCTTGCCCCAGTGATAAGTGAACCGCTGTTAGTTACGTGGTTGTTAAGTGACTCTAGCTTTGCTTGTCAGGTTGCAAAAGGTAACCACGTGACCCCCTGCGGCTCCTCAACCTTCATAAATGAGTCAGTTGCCAAGCCTCTTAATTTTGATCATGTGACCCTGGGGGTGGGGATGCCACAACCTTGTGGTCATAAGTGGCTATTCTCAGTGCAGTCACCCAATGAACTGTTGTGTGTCGAGGACTGCCTGTAATTCTTTTTCTCTCAAAGCCCATCTCTGAGGGGCTCAGGTATACGGTATGTTTTTCCCAGTTCACTTCATAGTACCGTTTAAGGAAACAGATTTGTTTTTCATTCTATGATAACAATCCAGGGAAGTCCCATCGTAAATCCGATATGCTTGGCCCTATCAGTCTTAAGATATTATTTGTATACTGCTCCCATTCTTAATATTTCTTCTGTCTCATGACCACGTATTTCTATTGTTTTATATGGTTGCAGTTTGGGGCAGATACGCAACAGAGCAGAGTGGCACCCAGTTGTGCAGCTGCTCGTCCGATCCTGTCGCTGCGGCGAGAGCAGGTAAGATCTACTCCACCCTTGATCTTCCACTCCCCAGTCTGTGGTCAGCCCCGTGAAGCCTCCAAAGGGGTTGATTGGAGGAGGCCCTGCACAATCTGTGTGATGGGTTAGGGTAGAAGAGGACAAGTTGAACCCAAGCCTCCAAAGGCCTACCAAAAAGGTGGAAAGGGGTTACATGAACGTACTTGTTTTAAAACTAGTTTGGAGGCATCTTTGCCTCATCTCGGATGTCTCAGCAATGCCGAATGTGGCCCTTGCCCTATAAACACTTCACAGAACCAGAAGTCCTTCAGAAAAGGATGACTCCATCCTGCTCCATCATCAAACCTCTTGATGAGAGATTGCGATCTATGCAGTCGGTTTAGAGCCCACCACCCGAAATCATCTGACCCAGAAATTGATTCACTCACTTGTTGGGTCAAGGCATCCTTGAGCAGCAATTTTGGTGATGGCAGCTTCGTCGTTTGCCTCATGTGGGCAGAGCTACGAGTCCCCTGGAAATGGTGGCGGTGGCAGCCTGGCCTTGGGTCCCTAAACGCAAGAGGGTTGCTCCCCTGACTTGGAGGATGTTTGGGACGGTGCCTTTCTCTGCCCCCAGGTTTCCCAGCCTGAGGTTTTCCTGGATGTAGTGGAACGACTCACAGTCATCATCGCTGCCAATGTGAGTCAGAAAGTGCGGGAGAGCACCTGGCTTCCTTTAAAGTCCGAGGCCCTATTCAGGAGAGAGAGAGAGAGTAGTTGAGGCGCTCGTCTTTTCCTTTTCTAGGGCACTCCCATGAAAACTGACGTCCAAGGAGAAATACGTCTCAAGAGCTTCTTCCCCGGTTGCTCTGGTGGGTGGAGGCCGCTCGCATGTATGTGCTGCCTTCTGGAGGCCCACTGCAAAAGAAGGAAATCGTAGTTGCTTTGGGTCCCATGTGGTGTATCAGTCAGGGCGGAGGAAGCAGCGGGTTCCACAGCATTGGCAGCAGGTTCAGGATTGGTGGGTTGGATATCGACGAGGGCCCACACGGAAATGATGCCAGGATAATTGCATTTTGAATTTATGAATGAAATCCAGTACTTTCAATAATGCAATCAAGAGGAGAGAGAGAGAAATTGGGCTCGTGAGGGTAAATAGAAAAAAAACCCAGCTTGTCTAATGTCTTCTAGATAGTGATTTAAAAAAGGGGGGGGGGAATCACAGGGTGCAAGCACAGAGACCCAGGTCCCCTTCCTAATCCTCTGGGGGCGTTCTTGAGAAAGATGGGGGAGCGCAGAGCCCCCTCCCCCTGAGCTTTGGCCCAGGTTAGGGCCTTCAACAACAGGTGGTCTCTAGAGATGCCACCTGGCGAGGAGGGAACCCGAAGGATGGCAGAGTTCATTGCACTCTGGTTTCCCTTTGCAGAGATGCGGATTGGCCTGCCGGAGGAGTTCTGCGTGGGCAAGACGGAGCTTCGAGGTGTGTACCCCCTTTGTTGTGGCCAGATTAGTTATTCTCTCACCGGCATCAGGGTGAATCTTAACCCCGAAGGGTGCTGGCTATTTTATGTGAAACTAACCTTTCCAAGGCGGTGGCGGCAGCAGCACCTCCGTGGGGTGAAACATTACCATGGGCTGCAAAAGGAGGCTCTCCTCCTGGGAGCTGTTGCCCGCTCTCCCTTGCAGCTGTGGTGGTAGCATTGCCCATCTCCCACCCACCCAGCCAGCCAGGCTACCTGTTGCTCTGCGGTTGGGTAGTCCAGCCATAACGCTGCTCCTCCTCCTCCTCCTCCTCCTCGGGTGCCTCTCCCAGCTGACTGGCTGGCTGATCGGCCACCCCCTTGGTTGCTCTTTCATCCCCAGGTTACGGCACGGCTGTCCGCGTGGACGAGTGTTCCTTCCACAGTTCTGTTAAACTGGATGAATTTGAGAGCAGCCGCATCCTCCGTGTCAGCCCCAGCCAAGGCGAGGTAATTGGACGGAGGGTCCGAGCTCCAAGCTCAAGTGCCCTTTGAACTCTGCTGGTCTTTAAATGCCTCTTTGTGTGATGTAAATCAGCGTGAATGTTGTTTGTTCAGCTACTTCCGAGTCACGGTCCAGCTTCAGGCTACTCGATTGGCTGGCTGTTGTTACTGAGGCTTCCGAGGTCCTGTCTGTGTGATGTAAACGAGGGTTGGGTTCAGATGCATTTCAGGGGGAGGTAAAGGCAGGGTTGGAAGAGTAGACGTTATGGGTGAATCCTGAGCATTTTGTTGGGTTGTGTCTCATGGGCCAACTCCAGATGGGGACACCCACACCCTTCCAGGTGTTCCCCATCCTTAGCTTTGCTGGCTGGAGCAGCCAGCAGTTGTGCAGCTCTTTGTAAAGTTTTACAAGCCAGCATTGACCTTCATTGCAACCCTGTAGCAGTTCAGCCAATCCTCCTGGCTGTTTTGGCGCCTGGAGGGTAAGCTGGCACTTGAGTTCCAATCCTCTGCTTGAGTGTTGTCTTGTGGTGCCTAAAAGGTTTGATCTTGAAAACAACCACCAAGCGGTTTTTTAAAAAAAATCACATTTTAAAACCACCCATCTCCCTCAGAGAGGGACTCTGGGCTGTGTACCATGCTAAAATATAAAAATTAAAAATTTAGAAGGAACCAAGGATGATTAAACATTGTTAAAATTAGTTGAGAAGGCTAAGGAAGTGCTCTGGGGAAAGGAATAGTATTATTATTCTCATTCAAGGCCACTGTTGAGATGAGTGCAGGAGATGGAGGGTGGGCTGCTAGCAAGGGGTGCCTCCCCCAGGGACTGGCTGGCTGGCAGGCAAAAGCAACCAGAACCACCTGGGAAGAGCCTGCTTAGCCAGGTCACAAGAGTCTCTCCACAGTGGCCGCATTCCCCTGGGGACGCCAGGAGACGGCACCAAGGATTCTGGGGGAGATCCAGTCCCAACAAGTGCTTTTCAAAAGGCAACTGGACTTCTAAAAGGAGAATATTTCACTGACTGATGGGGAATGGAAGGATTTATATTCCTTGCAGGCTACTGGTCGTTAGAACGGTCCTTAGCCTTCTGAGAGTATAAATCCTTCTATTCCCCACCATTCAACCAGAACTGAAGAAGCTTCTTGGATGAGAAGCGAAACATCTTCAAGGAAAAACCAAGAAAGTCCAGTTGCCTTTTGAAAAGCAGAGGCTTGCTCAGTGACTCTAAACCCAGGCCCCTCTTGAGCTCCTCCCCTGTGCCCCCCCCCCCCCAACGCACCGGTCTATCTGGAGACCCCACCACAGGTCTGGGGACCAACGTAACTGACAGCGTGCACTTCGAGTCCAATTTCTATACTGGAGTAGGGAAAACTCAGGTCGGTCTCCTTGTACTGGGTGGCCTTTAATTTGGAATAACGCCTGTAGCACAGGTCACCTTCTGCGTCAGTCTGGTGAAAGATTTGTTCTCCTGAGGGTTTGGTGAAATGCAACAGACAGAAAGGGATGAGAGAAGGTAACACGTGAGAGAGAAGGGAGAAAGAAGAGAGTCATCCATTTCCCAGAGAACATTTGAGAGCCACAAAACCTGGATAGGCATGGCCGGTGTGTGTGTGATGTGACTGGGTGGGAGTGATGTTGAATTGGCCACGCCCACCCAGATTTTGTGGCTCCTGGTGTTGTTTTCTGTGGGAAACGGGTCCAAATAGCTGAGTGTCCCCTGCCTTTTCCCCTAGACGGCACATCCCAGGCTGCTTCAGGCGGTCTCCAAGTCCCTAGGTTTGTCTTCCTTGCTGTCTTCTGAGCTGTCCCCCATCTGGCAGTGGGCTTTTAGAAATGCTCAGAACCATACGTACTATATAGCTAGCTCTCCGGATCTACTGGGGTTGTGTCAACATCTCTTGCAAAAATGTGAAATTCCACAAAAATCTGTCCTATTGTCCAACTGGGCCGAGGTTCTCTGTGCTCCTGAGGTCCCTTGGCCATCCTGCTGGGATGAGGTTGAACTGCTGCGGACAGGGAGGCACTGGAGAGACAGTGATCAATTCAGCACAAGAAACCATTGGTTGCCCTCTAACAACCACTGGGCAGCATTGCCAAATAGTCAGATGATTCACACCTTGGTCATTGTGTCTCTTTACACTTCTACCATCAGGCAGAAGACACCAAAGTATATAGCCAGCCGAACACATAGGCTTAAAAACAGTTTCTATCCTTGGGCTGTCAGGCTCTTTACACACAACCACAACCACTACACGCACACACGGAAAACGTATGACTAGTTTTTCTTGCCTTTCCCTAATCACTTGCATGGGGATTATTCTTTTTGCTATTTGTGTTGTTTGAATTGGTTGTCATGGATTGCACCTGTGAGGCTAAAAGCAATTTCATTGTGTACATGATGTACTATGAGACTGCAAGAGCAAACACAAGCGCTCTGCTGTCTCCCACGGTAAAGCAGGAATAGCAGCAAAAATGCTAACACCATTTTTGCAACCACCCCCATGAAACATAAATCCACAAATGCTAAGACCCACCTGTATTCCGTCACGAAGAAATTGGGGTTTCACAGGTATCTTTACCCAGTCTTACTTCCCATGCAATCCAGGGCTGCATTAACCCTTCTGGTAGGCGTCTCTCACCGTTAACTTGCGTTAGTCTTTCTCAAGATTTACTAGTTGTAGTTTTACTGTTGAAATACCACATGAGCTGGCTAGCTGGCAAACTTCAATAACAGTCATGCTTGCCCCAAAGCTGCTTTTTCAAGGGGCAACCGGACTTTCTGGTTTTTCTTTGAAGACGTTTCGCGTCTCATCCAAGAAGCTTCTTAAATACCAGAAAGTCCGGTTGCCTCTAGGAAAAGCACCTTTGGGACAACTGTCACCTGGATGACGGAGAAGCTCCAGACAATAGTCCGGCTTGCTTTTTCATTCCTTGGGATCTGTTTAAATGACCGTAGGTGGGTTTGTCCTTAAAATCTGCTCAGAAAGCCTCACCTGCAAAATTATGTTTTGAGCAGCTGACTCTGATGCAATACCAGCTGGCTGATGACATCCCTGCAGCCCTGCCCTTCCACCTGTTCCCCACCATCAAGCACAGCTCCTGTGGCCGGTGAGTGGCGGCAGCGTGCTCGTCCGCACGGCTTCTTTTCAAAATGCCACGCCAGTGTGGGATCATCACACATACCCATCTTTTTTTCCTTGGCAGGGTGCAAGTTTATCTCAAGCTTCGCTGTGACTTATTTCCCAAAAGGTGAGGAGAGGCCCTTTATTGTTCTCTGAGTGGGGAGCAGGCTTTTAAGCCTCTGTCCCTCGGCTCAACCTTCCAATGTTCTATAGCCATGCTGCCAACCTTCACATCCACCTGCCTGTGCCCAAAACTACGCTGAGGTGAGTTAGCCATTGGCCTGTCGCTCTGCAAGGGCGGGGGAGGGGGGCTCTCTGTCTCTGCTGGAACTTCTGGTCTTCCTTTGCAGCTTTTCTCAGGAGTTGAGCAGCCCTGAACAGACAGCGACCTTGAAGCCCACCACCAAGTCTATTGAGTGGATTGTCCCACGAATGCAAGGTGGTTCCCAACTTTCTGCCATGTTTAAGGTACAGAGCGGTCGGGTTTCTGCAGCACAAGCCTGCCCCTGGGGGGGTGGGGGGGTGGCAGCGCACACCCATGATTCTGAGGCTTCCTCGATGGGAAGATGGGGGGCCGGGCACTCTCTCCTTGTCCCGAGACCGTCCAATCTCTCCTTCGGCAGCTGGAGGTTCCAGGGCTCACCCAGGCAGGACTACGTGAGCTGGGCCCCGTCAACCTGTCTTTTGAGATGCCCGCCCACACCTGCTCTGGGCTGCAGATCCGCTTCCTGCGCTTCACAGGGCCAGAGCCTACTCTCCCTCACCGGTGGGTGAGGTATGTGACTCACAGCGAGTCCTATGTGATCCGACTCAATGCAGGATAGGCTGCCTCCTTGTTATTCCAAATTAAACCGCTTTATTTTTTGACTGGCAAGTTTTTTAACAGCCAAAGTCAGGAAACCAGGGGGCATCCTGTGTCACCCCCATTAAACAAGGGAAGCCAGGAAGAAAGCAAACTGAAGGCACAGAAGATGAGACTTGGCAGGGAATCTGTCCCAAACTTGCTTCTCTGGGAATGCACAGCCTCGCCTCTCTCCCCCTCGGGAGACCTCTGTGAAAGAAGAGCTTCAGGAAACCTGCAGGGAAAGAGGGAAGCCACTAAATTCGAGGCTCTGAGAAGGCCTCAGGAAAGCTCTGGGCGGCAGCATCCAAACTCCCCCTCAACCACCAGTGCTGGAAAGCAGCCACCACACAAGGCAGCAAACAGATAAGGAGACTTTGCCTTGACCTAGCAAAGCTACTCTTGGAAAAGGATCCCATCACCCGCTTTTCAGAGAGGTCACCCACACTGGTGGCCATCACAATATCCTGCAGGTGATGAGTTCCACAGGTTAATGATGACGCATCTGAAGGAACGCAGGTTTTTTTGCCGGTTTTAAAACCCTTTCCCTGCTGTGGATGTTGCTTGTGCATCTTCAAGCTGCTTTCTCACTCGGCCGAAGGAGTCCTAAGCCTACTCCAGCCTTTTCCCACAGAAAAACCAAACCGGTTACCTCCCACTCCTGGCTGTTCTCTGGCTCTTCAATCAGGTACAGCCTGCGAAGACAAAAAACCAAGGCAGGCTTTCAGACCAGGCCTCCAGCGGCCGGGTAGGACCTGCCCCTCCCAGCCCAAATTCTGCCCTTCTCGGTGGCTGTTCTGTGCTTGCCAGCCGTTGCCCTGCCACCGAGTGGTTTCACGGCACAAAAAGCACACTCTGCGGCCAAGCCCTTTCCCACGTAGGCATGCGACTCTTGAGCTCCCAGCCCAACCTGTGGCCGGGAACCTTCCTTTCTTCTCGGGGGTTAGGGCTTTGCACAGGCGCCCCCTCAGAGGGCAGAATTATCCTCCCTCGTTTTGGGGTGTGTAGTTGTTAGCCTCAGAGGGACCCCAGAGGGGTCACTTCCTAAGCGTGAATGGGAAACGGTGTGTGTATGAAGGGAGTTGAACGTGCAGCCGTTCACATGCCCTCTTTAGCGAAGGAGCCAGAAGGAGCAGCTGCAGCTCGCGGTTCTGACTGCCCTTTTGGCAAAACCTGCCACCCACTTTCATCAAGAGCCCACACAGAAAACTCGGCCAAGCACCTCCCAACACTTTCATCAGAGTTTTAAAAGGTTCCCTGAAGCTCCAGCCAGCCAGAAGGCAAAAGCAGATGGTCCCCCAAAGCTCTCAAGTCAACCAGGCATTCCTTGGTTACCAGGTTGGGAGGGAGGGTTTTGGGGGGATGCGCTCTCAGTGGGTTCACCTACAAACTCTTTCTTCTACAAAATACTCTCTGCTATTGGTACAAACTGCTCACCTGCTCAGGGCCGCACCCACGCTGGCTGTTATCTTGCGGTCAATCTACAAGCACCATGCACAAGTGGGGGTGGGTGGGAGAACTAGCTAGGTCAGACTTCTTCCGCCCCCCCCCCCCCACCCCAGTACTGGATGGCACTGGCCACGGAGAAGGGAAAAAAGCAGTACCTCCCAATCCCCGCACCTGGGCCAGGAAGATAGCCATGCTCAGGGGCATGGAAGGACACCAGGATGGAGACCCCAAGCCCGCCAGAGGTCATCCATGAGTGTCACCGGGGCCACCTCGGTTCTGCCTCCCAGCCTGAAAGGGTCCAGACAATCCACCTCATCATCCATGCTCCTCTACAGCTGGTACCCCAAAACCACCTCAACAGGTGGGAAGACATGGCCTCTCCAACCTCTTAGCACTTGTTTCTTTTTAATAAATTTACAAACATTTCTAAAATTTTGTTTCCCCTTTGTCATTATGGGGTGCTGAAATTAATTGGGGGGGGGGATTTCAACAGCTGCAGAATCAGGCGGCTGCTGCAGCATATCAACATTGACAAAAGGGAAGGGGGTCTGAATACCTTCTAAGTGCCCTGTACGTGACCACCCCACTTAGTAGAAGCTGTGGGCTCTGAAGGAAGGAGGTGGGGTGGGGGGGACGGCAAGGCCTCAGGCAGGGAGGGGAAGACGCCACTCAAGGAGCCTTGAGAACCGCTTCCAGGGAGAATTGCACTTGGCCCGCCAGATGCAAAGGCTGCTGCAGGAGTTGGGAGTCCCGGAGGACCAAGGGACAAAGCTAACTACCTCCACAACCACACAGGCTGTGTCGGGAATCCCGCCCGTACCCACCCACCAGCCTCTCTTGCTTCTCTCCTTCGCCTGTTCTTGCTCAGCCTGTCCCAATGGCCTCACCACATTACCAGCCCAGCCGTGTACTAAGCTGCTTAGTGGGGCTGGTGTATGACACCCCCGCCGGAGGGCAGGAAGGGGGGAAACAGCCTGCAGCACCACACACAGCAAAGACTCCGCCTCTGCCCTGACTAGGATTTTGACTGGGGAGGGGAGGGGGTGTCTATCTCTGCCCTCGCCCCTTGGAGGGAAGGGGGAAAACCCCAATCCCTGGACTACACGAGGGTCAAAACGTGGCTCTGCCACCAACGGCGCTTCTGGCTTACACGGCCCTGTGTGCAAGGCAGCCCCTCAACGCGGCCAGGTGCGGCCCCCACGGCCTCCCCACCTCGCAGGGCTGCTAGACCCAGCCCCGCTTCTGCCCAAGAGGCAGAGCCCCAGGAGTCACACACGGCCACTGGCGCCTCACCTCTGGGCAAACTCTGCTTCGGTGCCCAAGCTCTCCTCTCCCAGGGGAGGCCCCGTCAGCTGGCGCTTGGCCCTCAGGGCGGTGGAAGTCAGCAGGGGGGTCTGCAGGCGGCTACCGGAGGTAAGGCTGGTGCCACCGCTGTGCTCAGAGGATCCTGGCAAAGCAGGATGACAAACCGACTGGTTCCCACCCTTGGCTCTCCAGAGGCACAACAGGTTCCCTTCCTTAGAGCGTCATCCCGCTCACCGCCTCAGACCCCCCCCCCACACCCACCACTCAAACGTCTCCTCTTGGAGGCAGCGCGTGGCTGGAGGGCCTCGGCCTCCTGCTGAGGGCTCAGGGAGTGCCGATATAGCAGGAGCGAGGGCCAGCAGGGTTCATCTCTGCTCCCCGAGAGAAGAGCCTGTCTCGTCTTCTCCAAGTAGGCAAGGCTGTGGGCGGGAGAAAAAGGGGCAGTTTCAGCTGGGAGGGAGGCTCTCCCGGGGGCTCCCCGGCCACCTACTCACAGCAGAGCCTTATCCGGAGGCAACAGCCTTGGGGAGAATTCGCTCAGCAGCTCCAAGAAGGGCAGGTTGATGAGACCCAGGCTGGGGCTGGGGGATGCCGGCTCCTCAAAGGCAAACTTTATGCCGTCCCTAGAACGAAGACGCCGTGAGGACGGCCCGGATGCCTCCGCTCCCCACCCCCCACCCCAACCAGCCTTCCCACCGGAGCCAAGCCCTGCTTTCCCTGGCCGCCTCCGGAGGGTCCTCACTTGTGCAAAGCCACCAGGGCTGGGCGGTTCTGCAGCTGGTGCAGCCCAAACAGCAGGGAGAACCGCCGTGCCAAGTCCCGGATCTCCAGGAAGGCAGCCGAGTCTGTGGCCCTGGGTCCCTCTTCCAAGAAGAGCTGAGTCAGCAACTGGGAGCAAAGAGAGAGCGGCTGGGCAGGCGCCCATCCCCCAGCAGCCCTACCATCCCCGCCACACGGGTGGCGCCCTTACCTGCTGCAGGCTGAGTAGCAGCGTGTGAGCCCATTCGATTCGGTCAATCTGACGGGTCTGATTCAGAGTTTCTTTGATGATGTCCCCATAGTCATCGTAGAACTGGTAGGGAAAAGGGAGCCCGGCCTTTTTTTTTTAATTAAAGCGAAAGTAATGATTCTCCCGTGGAGTCGGATGGGTGATCTGCACTGCCCTCTGCGCTTCCTCTAGGCAACAGCTGTCCCCTTCACGCAGGACAGCCGGACACCAACCACCTCCTTCTTGGCTTTTGACCCCGACTGGGATCGGAATGACTGTTGCTAAGCAAGGCAGTCGTTAAGGGAGTCGTGCCCGGTTTTGTAACCTTTCTTGCCAGTTATTGTGCACATTGTCTGAAATGGGGCAGGGCAGGGCTGAGACCCCCAAGCTCCCTTCCGGCTCTCTTCTTTTCTTACATCCCTGCAATCGGCCAATGAGAATCGTGCCATCACTCCGCAAGCCCAGCCTCTCCCCCCCACTTTGCATGCCGGATGGCTGGGAAGGTGACAAACGGCCACCGTTGTGTCCTCATGCCAGCTGCCAAGCTCTTGATCACATCATTCCAGTGATACTGTGACAGTCGTAACTGTGAGGACCAGTTATAAGTCAATTTTTTCAGTGCCGCTTTGAACAGTTGCTAAACAAATGGTTGTAAATTAAGAACTACCTGTAATCCGATCACTTTGTCAAAAGATACATTTGATATGAACTTTGAAGATAAAATCCTTTAAAAGTAAGTTTTCTTACAATTACAATAGCAGAGTTGGAAGGGACCTTGGAGGTCTTCTAGTGCAGCCCCCTGCCTAGGCAGGAAACCCTATACCGTTTCAGTCAAATGGCTGTCCAACATCTTCTTAAAGACTTCCAGTGTTGGGGCATTCACAACTTCTGGAAGCAACTTCTGTTCCACTGATTAATTGTTCTCACTGTCAGGAAATTTCTCCCCAGTTCTAAGTTCCTTCTCTCCTGGATTAGTTTCCACCCATTGCTTCTTGTTCTACCCTCAGGTGCTTTGGAGAACAACCGTTGACTTACCTGAACGGTCCTTCTATGTGCGCTGCGAACGGTCCTTCTATGTCCAAAGCATGGGTTTAACTAGCCCTTTAGCTGCTTATTATTATTATTATTATTATTATTATTATTATTATTATTATTATTATTATTATTATTATTATTATTATTATTATTATTATTATTATTATTATTATTATTATTAATTTATTCAAATTTCTAAACCGCCCCCTCTCCCCGAAGGGACTCGGGGCGGTGTACAGGAAACTTAAGAACATATAAAAACATTACAATAAATACATAATTAAAACCGAATTAAACGATTTACCCTGTACTAAAAATTTCTAAAACATTAAAACTGTATCCCAATTAAAAACCTAATTAAAACAATTTAAGCTACAGACTGGGATGAGGAACACAGATTAGACTAGGCCGGCCTGATGGAACAAATATGTCTTTATTTTTTGGCGGAAGGAGCGGAGGTCCGTAATGGTTCTAATATCGGGGGGGGGGTAGGTCGTTCCAAAGGGTCGGGCCCATCACAGAGAAGGCCCTTCCCCTGGGCGTTGCCCGCTGGCATTGCCTAGCAGACAGCACCTGGAGAAGTCCCTCTCTGTGGGAGCGAATCGGCCGAAGGGATGTATGGGGCAGGATACGATCCCGCCTAGAGACTGAGTTATTAAAACTGTAGACCACGCCTCCTCAGTCTGGACATGCTCAGTTTTTGCACGAAGGAAAGATGTCCAAGAGCGCAGAAGTCCGATCGGGAAGAGGACAAGTCCAGTGACAGTCACAAACCAGGTAGGTAACAAGTCAGGATCCTGAACAGCCGAAGCTTGAACGGGCGGGGTTGGATTCCCCTTCGCAGCGCACATAGAAGGACCGTTCAGGTAAGTCAACGGTTGCTCTCCTGTGTGCTGCTTTGGGGAATCCAAAGCATGGGACATGCCAAAGCAGTAAACCTTCAGGGGCGGGAGCGAGGCTGGTCAGGAGCTGCAGTCGTGGTGGCAACCCTCTGAAGCACTCTCCGCCCAAAGGCAGCCTCTGCTGAGGCATAAGAGTCAATCCGGTAATGGCGTATGAAAGGCGACGGAGATGACCATGTCGCAACCCTGCAAATGTCCTCCACGGACGCCTGGGTCACCCAGGCTGCCGACGTGGCAGCACTCCTGGTAGAGTGAGGGACGATCCTGCTGTCATAAGCAAGGGCTGTACACACCTTCAACCAGTGCCCTATCGTGTTGGAGGATACCTTCAGGCCCATGGAGGCAGGCTGAAATGACACGAAGAGCGCCTCCGATCGCCTAAAGGAAGCAGTCCTCCTAATATAACGATGGAGGACCCTGCGAACATCTTGAGGTCGAGAGGGATATGGACAGAAGTTCGGCAGATTCAGCTCCTGCGCCCTATGAAACAGGGTGTTAACCTTTGGAAGGAAGGCTGGGTCAAGGCGGAGAATGACTCTGTTTGGATGAAAAACACAGATCCTCCCGAACTGACAACGCAGCCAGTTCGGACACCCGCCTGGCAGATGTAATGGCCACTAAAAACACCGTCTTCAAGGTCAACAATCGAAGGCTAATAGTCCGAATCGGTTCGAATGGTGTCGAGGTGAGAGACTGAAGAACGAGGGACAAGTCCCATGTCGGATACCGGTGCACCACTGGCGGGCTGATGTTAGTGGCACCCTTGAGGAAAGAACGTACCCTAGGATGACGAGCCAGTGAACAGGAACGGCCACAGGGCACCACCGTGAAAAGGGCCGCCAACTGCCGTCGAAGTGTGTTGGGCGCAAGCCCTTTGTCCAGTCCCATCTGTAGAAATTCTAAGACCTGTGGTACGGACACTCGCAAGGGGTTCACGTCTGACGTGCGGCACCAGCTGCAGAAGGCGCGCCAAGTGGCTTCGCAAATGCAATTTGTAGATGGGCGGCGGGCCGTCTGAATTGTATCAATGACTCTGTCCAAAAAATGTTGCTCTAGGAGGAGAGTCCGCTCACATGCCACACGGCTAGCTGCAACGAACGAGGGGCCCCTGTGAGAGGAAGATCCGATCGTCCGGAATGCGCCATGGGCGAGAAACGGACAGATGCACGAGGTCCGCATACCACGGACGTCTGGGCCACATTGGCACAACAATACCTCCGCCCGTTCCGCCAGGATCTTCTGGATGATTATGGGAACCAGCCGAAGCGGTGGAAAAGCATAGAGAAGGCCCTCCGGCCAGGGACTGCGGAGAGTGTCTATGCCCTCCGCTCCCGGGGTCTGAAACCTGGTGCAGAATCGTGCTAGCTGCGCGTTGTGAGGTTGAGCGAAGGGATCTACCTGAGGCAGGCCGAATCTGCGAGACAGTTCCTGGAACAGGTATGGGTGGAGCTGCCACTCCGCCTGATCCACCGTGGCCCTGCTCAGCCAATCCACTTGCACATTGGAGACCCCCGATATGTGTTCCGCACGGAGAGACAACAGGTCCTCTCCACCCAATGATGCAGCCGTTCCGCCTCCTGCATCAGGGCCCTGGATCGAGTGCCCCCCTGGTGGTTCACATGTGCCTTGGAGGCCACATTGTCCGTGAGAATGAGGACATGGGCAGCACGTACCACAGCGTGGCATCAGCTGAGAACTCCAGAGCCGCCACTAGTTTGTTAACCAAAACCGAGAAGTGAATTGAACACCTCTATCAGATATTATACATTTAGGAACCCCATGTAGCCGATAAATGTGTGAAACAAACATCTTCGCCAACGACTTAGCTGATGGGATCTTAGCACAGGGTATAAAATGAAATCGTTTAGAGAACAAATCAGTAACCACCCATATAACAGTGTAACCCAGGCAATGATTGCCAGTAGGCCCATGTTGGTGGTGGCCTTAGGCTTGAATAGCAAGGACTTAAACAAAGCCGGGCTGAATATCCCTGAATGTAAGGTAGACCCCTGATCCAGACCTTCATCATTAGAAAGTTCAAGGTCAGGAATCTCTCCTTCCTCAGCTAATTCGAGCACATCGCTATAGGTGGAGTGGAGAGGCGAGGCGGGGTCAGCAGGGGAAACCGAAAGTTCCCTGGACATGGCCAAGGGCGCAGGATGATGGGCCCTGCGCTGCAGCTCCGCGTCCACGCCCTGGGAAATGGCAGCCGCAATCATGCTGCGTATACTGCGGGAAAGGCCCTGAATGGGGGAAAGGCCCTGAATCGCACTCAGGCCTAAGCCCTGCTGCCGTAGGGGTGAAGGTGGCTGACACCCCGGATCTCGAAGGCCTGGGGGCCTGAGCTGGCCTCAGCTAGGCCTGATGGTACAGAAACCCCCGAAGCCTTCCCCTCAGACTGAGCTCCCTGCTCCAGAGAAATATCTGGAGACCACCCACGCACCTGGGGCAAGACTACGGGCAAAACTGGGGAGGGGGCAGCTCAGGCTGAAGCACAGGTGGTGCCCTGGGAACCATGCGGGCTGCAGTGCTTGCTTTTCCCTTGTCTCCCTTTGTTGCGGCCTTCCTGGCATCCGCGGAAGAACCACGCAGTGGGAGGGAGGAGGCCCTGGCTGTGGCTCTACTCACCCTTGAGATAGAAGGGGGGGAGGAAGGGCCAGCACTTTCGCCCTTGCCCAATGGCTACCACCGGCAACGAAGAAGGCGGCAAGTTCAAAAGCGTGACCCAAAATGGCCGCGCAAAATTGCGTGCCCAAAAGCCGCGGCGAGGGAAAGGCAGGCACTGGGTGGCCCTTTGGAACGACCTTCCCCCTGAACTCCGTACCATCTCGGACCTCCGCCTCTTCCGCCAGTGTCTAAAGACACATCTTTTTCAGCAAGCCGGCCTAGCCTAACCTCCAGCTGGGGCTATTTTAGATAGTTTTAAATTGGGGTTTTTAATTTGGTTTTTAGCATACGATTGTTTCATGTAATTTAATATGCTTTTAAATTTTATATATTCTGTTTTATATGTTTTTAAATTCCTGTGCGCCACCCTGGGTCCTTCGTGGAGAAGGGCGGGATATAAATCGAATTAAAACTAAACTAAACTAAACGGCGAGCAAGGCAGTGCCGAACAGTTGAAAGGCAGCCGGAATGCTTCGCCCCCCCCCCCCTTCAACACAAAGGAACCCTGCGGCAGCGCCGAACAGAAAAACGGTGGGGGGGGGGGGAGAGGGGGCGCGGCAGAGGCGCAAAAGCGCAGCGCGCAAGGAAGCCCCCCCCCCCCGGTCGGTGCAAACGATAAATCTGGATGGCTCCCGAATGCGGAGGCAGCGAACCAGCCTCCGACTGCGGGGAAAGGCTTGCAGGCGGCGAACCAGCCTGGCTAGCAATAAAACAGTAGCAATAAACCCCCTCGGCCACTGAAGCCTCTAGGAGCAAAAAGGAAAGCGCGGAAACTTACAGCGATCTCAAGACAGAAGAAATCCCAGTGACATCCAAACTCTTCATAATGTAAATGAAAAAACTCCAAACATCTAATTTATAAATCCTTAACTTGCCAAATATCCTGGAGAGGAAAATTTTGCATCTCTTTAGGCTGGACTGAGTTTAAAAAACTGAGCATGCCCAGACTGAGGGGGCGTGGTCTACAGTTTTAATAACTCAATAATAATAATACATTTAATTTGTAGACCGCTCCCTCTCCCCGAAGGGACTCGGAGTGGTGCACAGGGGAATTAAAAACGTACAAAACATAAATACATCATAAATATTTATAAAATCCAATTAAACAATTTATCCCTGCGCTAAAAAACCTAAAATCCTAAAAACTAAACCCCTTAAAAATCCAATTAAAACAATTTAGATGTTCAGACTGAGAAGGCAGGAAGGTAAGTTAGGCCAGGCCGGCCTGTTGGAAGAGATAAGTCTTGAGCTTTTGTCGGAAGGCGCGGAGGTCCATAGTTGTTCTGAGGTCGGGGGGTAGGTCGTTCCATAGAGCTGGGCCCGCCACAGAGAAGGCCCTTCCCCTGGGCGTCACCCGCTGGCATTGCCTAGTGGACGGCACCCGGAGAAGTCCCTCTCTGTGGGAGTGGATCGGTCGGAGGGATGTATGGGGTAGGATGCGATCTCTCAGATAGCTAGGTCCCGTGCCATGGAGCGCTTTAATGATGGTAGTCAGCACCTTGAAGCGCACCCGGAAGACCACAGGCAGCCAGTGCAGCTCACGCAGGAGCGATGTTACGTGGAAATGCCTAGGGGAACCCAGAATTGCCACATTCTGGACTAGCTGTAGTCTCCGGGTGCACCTCAAGGGAAGCCCCATGTAGAGAGCATTACAGTACTCTAAACGGGATGTCACAATGGCATGAGTGACCGTGCGAAGGGCATCCCGGTCCAATAGGGGATGCAACTGGTAAAACGCTCCCCTGACCACGGCTCAGTCTCTAGGCTAAAGGGCTAGTTAAACCCATGCTTTGGATTCCCCAAAGTAGCGCACAGGAGAATAGCTTGACTCCCTCTTCTTTGGGGCAGCCCCTGAGATACTGGAGCACATTACATTTACATCATGTTTTCCGGCTCAACAGAAAGTAGTCTACAGCTACGTTTTTGGGATTCAGGATACTGCAAATCGCATGCCAGCTTCTGTTCTAAGTGCTTGCAGACCCACCGCTTATTTTTTCCCTAGGGACTTCTGAGGTACAAATATCAAGTTGTCTGATCTACCAGGGGACCAAGTCCATGTTTTCCCTTTAAAGTAAGGAACACATGAGCTCTTCTTCAATCTTCTGCTGCTTCCCTTAAGCTCCAGGATATCTCCAAAATTTCAGACAGCTCCTGGAATTCCACCCTTCCTACCCAGAAAACTTGGATTCTCTGCAGCCATGGGAAAAAAGCCCTTCCTGCTTTCGGCTCCTCTTTGGACATTGGAGACACGGGACTAAAAGCTCTAGAAATGGCCCTAGCGACTCTTGAGGCAAGGTAGGGGAAAAACTAAACTGGAATGACAATCGGTGTCAAATACGTCCAGGGTAAATTCCCTGCACCTTCCCAGCCATCCTCGCATACCTTGGAGTAATACTTGAAGACATCCGAAGCAGCGCTCAGTTCCAGCACTCCATAGACAACCAGTTTGCAGAATCCAGACAGCAAATTACGTCGCTGGTGCAGCTGTTCAACCTGAAGCTCTCCGTTTTCGCTACCTGAGTTCAGCCACCAATTGAAAAGAAAGGAGGGAGTTATCAGTGCACTCACACCCTCACTCAAAAGCTCTACTTCTACTCCAAACCTCTCAAACTCCAACTTCAAGGAGAATGCACACCATCATCCTGGGCTTGGCTGTGGTTGAAGACGTGGTCCATTAGAAAGCCAGCCAGTTGCGACTGCAGAGCAGACTCTGGGTGGTACACCAATTCCTGCAGGACCAGGTCAGTCAGCTGTGGACCGAAGATCAGGAGCACATCACTCAGCAGCACAAAGGCCTGCAAAGAAGAAAGGGAACAAGAGAGAAAATCACACGCTGAAGACAACGATCCCGCTCCCCCACCCCCGCATGGACGTAACGGGAAGGGTGTGCGGGGTCCTTGGTGCCCTCTGAGCTCGGGGGCCTCCTTGAACTACCTAACGCCACCCGTGCTAGTAGAGAGTGGGGCTTACTCTTAATTTATATCCGGGTGGTTTGTTCTGTCAGTGTGGGTGGGAGTGGCCTTGATGGTTCCTGGGTTGGGACGTTTACTGTTCGCTTGCTTGGAATATTGTTTGCTTTTTCCGTTTGGTCTAA
Source organism: Rhabdophis nuchalis (assembly GCA_039707465.1). Classification (NCBI taxonomy): domain Eukaryota; kingdom Metazoa; phylum Chordata; class Lepidosauria; order Squamata; family Natricidae; genus Rhabdophis; species Rhabdophis nuchalis. Next base: position 94,655 of record CM077644.1, read on the forward strand.
TGTCATCTGGATGTTGAGCGCTGTTGAGGCATTTTGGTAATGGTACGTAAATATTGTCTATGTGTCTGATGATGGCCAATCTGTCACAGTGCCAAGAATTATCTGGCATTTTTGGACTTGGCTTGGTCTAGGAGTGTCACTGTTTCCCAGTTCCAATTATGGTTGAATCTGCCCTTATACTATGAAATTAAGGCATTTTAATCATCATGTACACACTTTGGAGAATCAGAAAATGAAAACCAGGCAGCTAATTCTTCCAAATACCCTTTTACCAAAAAGCAGGTTGAGAAAGAATGTTCCAGAGGATAGGAACTATAGCGGAGAAGGTCCTCCTCCTCCTCCTCCTCCGGGACCCTGCCAGCCAGAATAATTGGGCCTCATGCCTCCCCTGCCGGCATGAGTAGGAACAAATGCACCAGGACTCAGCAGTCCATCTGCATTTATAAGACAAAGGTCGCTCTTTTGAAGACAGCAAAATCCACATTTTAGACAGAGAGGAGCACTGGTTTGAAAGAGGGGTTAAAACGGCCATCCAAGTCAAAACTGAACAGCCCTCTCTCTCAGCAGAGGGGGGAGGGATACCATATGATCTATCTTGTCTACAACACAATCCTTTCAGCAGTTCCAAGAAGGCTCCACACCCATTTGCACAGGTGCCCCTGACAACACAGATAAACCTCTGAGTGGCCTCGGTCACTCTTTAAAAGGATGCAAATGACCAGCTCTCTGCAAGGAGCATACGTTCTTCCATTCCCCACCATCCAGTCAGAGCTGAAAAAGCTATACAATAGCAGAGTTGGAAGGGACCTTGGAGGTCATCTCGTCCAACCCCCTGCCTGGGCAGGAAGCCCTATACCGTTTCAGACAAATGGCCGTCCAACATCTTATTATTATTTATTTTATTATTTATTTTAATAATTTGTAAACCGCTCCCTCTCCCCACAGGGACTCGGGGTGGTGCACAGGGAGAATAAAAACAATAAATATACAACCATAGCATAAAAACGAATTAAATCTAATACCTGTGCTAAAAATCCCATTAAACACTAAAATACCCTATAATTAAATAAAAACCCCATAGCAGAGAGACTACCCTAGGCCGGCCAAGCAGAAAAGATATGTTTTTAATTTCAGGCGGAAGGAGCGGAGGTCCGTGGTTGTTCGAATATCGGGGGGAAGGTTCCAGAGGGCTGGGCTCGCCCGAGAGCGCCCTTCCCCTGGGCGTCGCCCGCTGACAAAGTCTAGTGGATGGCACCCGGAGAAGTCCCTCTCTGTGGGAGCGAATCGGCTGTGAGGATGTATGAGGCAGGATCCGATCCCGCAGATAGCTAGGTCTTCTTAAAGACTTCCAGTGTTGGGGCATTTACAACTTCTGGAGGCAATTTCTGTTCCACTGGTTAATTGTTCTAACTGCCAGGAAATGCCTACCCAGTTCCTACAACCGTTCCTCATGTGTTTTAGCCACATTTTAGTTAAAGGTTTGACTTTTACATTTACATCAAGTTTTCTTCTTGGATCAGAAGCGAAACGTCTCCAAAGAAAAACCAGGAAGTCCAGTTGCCTCTTGAAAAAAGCCCCTTTGGGACCACCATGACCTGGATGACAGAGGAGATCCACAGAGTGGGATGGGCCAAACCCAAGTGGGGTGAGACGGTCTCGCAAGTAACCTGGACTCATGCCATGGAGGGCTTTAATGGGGATCACCGACACCTTGAGTTGCACCTGGAAGCAGACTGGCAGCCAATGCAGCCCGCAGAACAGCGGGGTCACTGGGGCCATTCAAGGTGCCCCCAAAAACTGCCTGCACTGCTTCACTCTGCACCGGCTGGAGCTTCTGACTGCTCTTCAAGGGAAGCCCCAGGTAGAGCTCAGTGCAACGGTTCAATCGCAAGATAACCAGGGACTGAATGACTGAGCGCAGGGAACTCTGATCCAGGAAAGGCCGCAAGTGGGGCACAACACGACGTTGTGCAAAGGCTCTCCTGTTTCTTGAGCAGAAGTCCAGGAGATCCCCTAAGTTGGGGACCGGATCTTTTGTGGGGCAGGGCCATCCCCCCATCCAGCATCAAAGATGACAAAATTCCGGATCCTGGAGCCCTGCGTACCCAAAGGTCTTGCCAGTGTTCCCTATCCAGGCCCCCACAGGTCCCAGGCACCGCAAGAGGGTGACCACAGCATCGCTTGGACTGCCGAGCATGGAAATACAGAATTGGGCGTCATCCTATTCCTTTAAGGGTCTTCAAATAAAGAGTTGCCCTTTTGATTTTCCAAGAGGCAACCTTGGAAACAAAGTTCTGAGAAAAAGGTGCCTTAACTGAAATAATGTACTTTTTAAAGAGCGGCAGAGAATTTAACCAAGGAAAATCTCCCACATTTTCTGGTTCAGTTCTTTACATATGAAGAAACAGACTTGGAGAAGCCAGAAGCGTCGCAGCGAGAAAAAGCAGGCTCTGCTGAGCCTTGCAGAAACCCAGCTGGACAAACGGCTGTCAGGAGGTCTTCAGACTGAAAACCTGTCCTGGAGGGACAGGGGAGAATAAGGATGGCTCCGATGATCTAGAGCAGTGGTCGGCAAACCGCGGCTCGCGAGCCGCATGCGGCTCTTTGGCCCCTTGCATGTGGCTCTTCAGACCCTCTGATTCCCTCCCTTCCTCCCTCTGTCTCTGGGACTGTGTGGCTGGGAGGGAGGTAGACGCGCGGCCCCAGAACGTGTGCCGTGGTGCCTGCCGGAGGGAACCGTGATGGAGACGCGACCGGCTTCCCTGCCCGACGCCCCTGCCGGGCAACAGCCTCAGGGGTGCTTAAGATGACGGTAGCCTTGGGTGCTCGCCCCGCCAGCTCACTTG